>CM075017.1:1962287-1983009 GCA_037576675.1 Pangasius sanitwongsei | reverse complement strand
TTGTGATAAAGTGCCCTCTAGGGTGTACCCTTGCAGTGGAGAGAACGTGATGTGCCCTCTAGGGTGCTCTTACTGTAATTTAAAATGTGATAAAGTGCCCTCTAGGGTGGTCCTATTATAGATAGAACAAGATAAAGTGCCCTCTAGGGGGCCTGTAGACAAAACATGATACATTTGATACATGATACATTTCGCACTGTATTAGGTATACTACTGCTACTGCTAATATTACTGTGGCTAATCCGGGTCAAATTGCTTTGAGTAGGCTTTAGGTGTGAGTTCTGCCACTGAAAATCTGGTTCAAATAGTTGCTTTGTTATTTACAGTCAATGATCAGGTCCTTACGGATGTCAAGGAGGAACATTCTCCTCCGAGTTTGATAATGGCTTGACAATTTTGCATTGTGGATGATTTGTAAATATGCAAAACGTTCACCTGTTTCCTGTTTTGTTTCTGTTCCAGCTCCACCCTGAAGACAGCCGCAGTGTATTGTTCATACCTCTTTCTGGGTCTCGTACATATATATACTGCTCACTCTGCATTGTCTAGTCGCAAAGTCTTTCATGTGTTATTAATAAACTGTCTTTGCTAGCACATATGAAACTCATGAAGCGTCACACTTTGGCCAAGCGTCAGGAAAGTCAAAAATTGACTACTAAACTGGAGGGCGGATGAGTTTCCAGTCTCCCTGAATGTACTGAAAAGCTTTTTCATGACAACTTCACAGAGAGTGCTGAAATAGTGTCTCGCTGACCTTAGCAGCATTCATCACTACGGAGCTGATGATTAGACCGAGCCTGTGAGACACAGTTCAGCTTGATTTGATTAATCATGACGCACTAATAAGAAAAAAAAGAGCATGGAAATAATAACGCAAACTGTTCCAACCTGCAACAGCCAAAGAACTGCCTTACTGACAAATAAGACTCAAAAGTAATTGCTCAGTCTGTTTACTCGGTTCGGTCCGTTCAGAAAAACCTCACACGGAGGAACATGTCAGATTTCATTTAACAAGCTTTGAGAGAAACTTTAAAACTTAAAACTGCCCTGGACGTGAAGCTGAAAACCTTGTGTCTCTTCAGCCCAACTGATGTATTTATCTTTTTTTTTCCGATTATTTCCCAGTAGATTCCAGGAACAGTAGCTCTTCACATGCACCGTAAGAATACTTCCATTTCACAGAGCTATTTTGTTCTCTCTGTTTGATTTCCTGTTCCCTCGCTCCCTCTCTTTCGTTTCACAGACACACACACACACACAGAGTTTGTGGTTTAGAGGTAAGAGGTGGTTTAGAGCCATCAACCTTGAGCTCCTTTTCCGAACAAATCTTTTATGTTTGAAGAGGAGAACTTAGGACATTTTGTTCCACTTGAAGTTTTTCTCTAGTGCATTCTTATTTCTATTGCTATTATTCTCAGGAGTAGGCATAGCAGTGCCAAATATGGCTACTAATATATTCCTTCATTCATCTTCAGTAACAGGGTCGCGGGGGATCCGGAGCCTATCTCGGGAACACTGGGCATAAGGAGAGAGGATTCACCCTTGATGGAATGCCAGTCCATCGCAGGGCACCATGAACACACACATTCACACACTCATTCACACTTAGTGGCAATTTAGCTGCTAGGCATGTTTTCGGGGGGCGGGAGGAAACTGGAGAACCCGGAGGAAACCTACAGAAACAAGCAAAGGACATGTGAAACTCCACACAGACAATAACCCAAGCTCAGGATCAAACCGGAAACCCTGGAGCTGTGTTGCCTACTAATATATCCTCATTTCAAGACGATTTATTCTAGTATTGAGGCCACATCTTGCCAATATCCTACTGGGGCTGAGGTTAATGGTGAAGATACATCTACTTTACCGAAGCACTGGAGATTTTTAACCCAGAGTGCACATTGTGAGATTTTCGCCTGTGCTGGCTGTCTGACTTACAGAAGAAAAATTTCCCTACTCTTTCCTCGACTGGTGGGAATATGAGACATTTCTTACTCCAGGAATGAGAATAACTTGAATATGTGTTGTGGCTTGGGAAAACCCATCAGATGTCAGATGAATTCAGACAAACAGCCAAAAATGATGAAAAAATTGGGTCTTGGCCAAAATTGGGGGTTTCAGCCTATAATATGTTTAGACCTAACAACTTTAAGAAAACATAAAGCATGTATTTCACCAAAACATGGAAATTTATTTAATTATTTACTAAATAATCTTGCCTAGTCTTCCTGCTAGGGTCAAGCTGGGTAAGAAACCAGTTTAATAAGTGCAGCAGTGAACAAAAAGAGTCGGTCTTAAACCTCACTAGCTAAGTGTGATTTCTTTGATAAAGTTGTTGAATCACTAGCAGAATCTATTCATTTTGTAATCAGATAGCTGTCAAAATGTCCGCAATGCTCATATGCTGTCCCATCATCATCAAAATAGAGAAGAGAGCTTATACGCTCGGTACAGATGACAACGGACGAAGTTATAAAATGTTTGAACTAATAAAAAATGGGAAATTTAACAAACAGAGTGATTATTTCTGTACTTATGTGAGAGTGAAAAGTGATCAGTTTACGTAAATGCTGACACTTACCACAAGACATGGAGGATGCTGATAATAATAATATTGCATATTAAATTAGTAAAGTTGCTTTTAGACTATCAGTGTATGGAGCTTGGAAGCTGACAAAAGTATTTTAATATAAATTTCATGTTTGAATTAATTATGTCCCATTAAATCATTTTTTTCCTGTGTTATAGTTAATACATTTACATTTGTGCCAATGTTTTTTCTTTGTTTTGAACTTGCTAGGGGAAATTAAAAATGAAGGATTACGGTTTTTAAATGTAAAAAAATTTTTTTTTACATAATTTACATAATTTTTGAGATTTGAATTTTTGAGATTTGTATTTAGGGTTCTGATTTTTTTTTTAATTTCAAAATCATAAACTGTAATTTCAGAATATGTATTTTTAAAGGCAAATCGTAGTTCAAAACAATAAAAAAAAAAATCGGCAAAAAAATTGTAAATTTATCAAATACACCACAGAAAATAAGAATTTCATTTAATGTGATTTCTATGGGTCTTTTTTTTTTTTTTTTTTTTAGAATTTTTGTTGTTGTTGTTTTTCTTTTACTTGAGATATATGAAAAAGTCTAACATATTTCAGTCCAGGAAAATCTGTCAAATCAAATTTGAGCATGTGAAGGATTTTCCCAGGCCACTGCATATTACACAAATATGACTCAGTTTGAATGAAAACCTTGTGTGACTCAGGAAAATGTGACACAAGAGAAAGCAAAAGGCCACGCCCCCTGTGCCTGAATGACTACCAAGTGCCTAGTACAGAGAAGCCCAAAGTATAACATATAATTTATTTTGACAAACACTTTTACCCAAAGCGTCTTACAAGTAACACAAGGAAATAAATGCACAGATTTACTCAAGTGATTTCCAGTTAAAACTGGGGTTGTTGCAGGGTTACCAGAGATTACTAACCGCTCACTGTGAGGCATCCTATGTCAGGATATTTGGTGAATTACTCAAATTTCCTGACACTGTAATTCAGACACAATCGGTGACACAGCGTCACACACTTGAGACAAGAACAGCTATTGTGTAAGCGAGTAAGTGCCAAACTCATACCCTCTGTATATGCGTGTGTGATGAATGAGAACTCATTTGTGAGTACAAAATGCGTCACCCGCCCTGTGAACACCGTCTTCCATCGTCCCTGGGCTGCTCTATTTTTAAATAAGTGACTATTTGGACACAGCAGCACAAGATTATCTGCATTTCAATAAAAATCGTGCTCTGACGCAAATGATTTGAGCCTGCAATTGTACCACCATCATTTTACCATCGTCTATTCATTTCCACCTACACTTATTCCACCAGCACCAAATCTTTGCTCGACGATCTCTTCCTTGGTGCTTTCGCTGCATGTATTAATAACTCGGGTCAGTAATAATGAGAAAATGTAGTAGTAAAAGATAGTCATTCAGATCGTTGTTTTGTTTTGGTTTGTATAGATCGTTGTGCTATGGATCAGGCGTGTCAAACTCATTTTAGGTAACGAGCCACATTACATTTAGTCCAATGGCAAAACCAAAAAAATTTGTTTAGTGACCAATAACACATGAACAACTTCTCTTAAATGTGATAAATTTTCAGCATTTACAGTATATGAAAGGTAAATGCATAAACAGATTAAACATACAGTATACCACCTAAAAAACACATGAACACACTGCAATTCATTACCAAGAAAAGACATTTTTTTAAATTATGGTTTTACCATACAGTGTTCTGCATTTTGCGATGCTTTCCTGCTCACCACGGTTGTAAAGAGTGGTTATTTGACTAGTCTGGTATACACATGGCTATTTTTGTTTTGTTTTTCGCACCATTCTGTGTAGAGACTGTTGTGTGTGAAATTGCCAGGACATCAGCAGTTTCTAAAATACTCAAACCAGCACCTCTAGCACCAACGACCGAGTCGAAGTCACTGAGATGGCATTTTTTCCCCATTCTGATGTTTGATGTGAATTTTAACTGAAGCTCTTGACCTGTATCTGCATGATTTTATGCATTGTGCTGCTGCCACATGATTGGCTGACTGGACAACTGCATGAATGAGCATGTGTACGTGCTTTGGTTGGTGAGTATACAGTATGATATAAAAAGGCCACTTGTGCCACTGAGGGCAATTCTCTCCAGAGATTGTTACCATGAACCCGATGAAAACGTTTATAGCTTCAGACAGAGAAAAGAAGTGTTCCTTTTTCCTCTTTTTGCTGCCTTGCGGTCAATGAGACAAGGAAACTCTTACCATCCTTTTTTATATGCTTATGATTTTTAAATTCCTATTTTAAAAACTCAATACTCTGTCATTTTTTGTGGTTCCAGTGCTCCAAGACACCCGAGTCACAACATCACCTAACTACCGAGTCCTTTACGAGGTGCTTCAGGGAGTCTTATGAGGTGTGTTAGAGATGGAAAAACACTTAAATGTGCAGTGTGTGGTCTCTAAGACTAGAATCACGGCTGTGTGTGCGCACAGCAGCACAGTCGGCGCGCATGCTCTCTTCTCATTCCAGGTTCAAAAACTGAAAAGAATATGCTTGTACCATTACTTTAATTCTTTTTAAGATTCCTTCTAAAGAGTGTTGCTGGGCAACCGATAGGAGGATTGCACCAGAGAGAGAGAGCGAGAGAGGTGTGAGGGAGAGAGACAGCAGGAACAGAGAGAGACACGGTGTGAGGAAAGTGAGGAAAAAACGCAGCTCAGAGCTTGGCCTGCCGAGAGTAAAGACTGAAATGGCGCCTGGCACACTGCGCTGTACATACAATATCACTATATTGTGAAAATGTGCTCTATTAGCACTAGAGGCGTGGCCACACTGAACACTACAAGCCCTGTAGGAAAAAAAATACAGCTTAACATCCGAATATTAATGCTAATATCTGTACTAGACACTGCCTGCCTATATACACCACTCTATTTCAAATCACAGCCCTGGCATAATGAATCAGTAGTTAACCATTAGTTAACCATGACTCATCACACTATCATTAAATCAACACTGAATATTTGTGTTAAATTAAGTTTTTTCAGCACACACAGACACAACATGCAGATTGCTGATCTAATCAAGTAATTATGGTGTGAAGCTAAGTATCAATACACCTGTGAAATTCAGTGTAATGCTAATCTGATATTTTTGCATACTATATGTAGAAAAAACTATCAAGAGTCACACCAATTTATCATCTGCTCTGATTTTCACATGCTGCAAAATGTAGCTAGGGCTATAGCTATCCGTGTGTGACTGAAGACGGATAATCCACCGCACTGCATTGTAGAAGTTGTGGATGAGCGTGGCGGGCCCTACCGCAGTAAAATGTTTCAGTACGCTGGAGTAAACAAAGACTCGTATTAGACTCGTCTCCTTTACCTCTCTAGAAAACATGAACTCCATCTAAAAGCATGTTGAGGTACATTTGCTACTTTTCCAACCTCACCTGCCGATATTTAACCCAGTTAGCCTGTTTTCTTTGCTACTTCCAGGTTAGACTAGCACTGATTCCAGTAGCTAACGTACTTGGCTAGGCCTATTAAAATTCTAGCTAATGGTAAATATTGGTTGTTTAAAAGATATATTATTTCTGATTGATTCATTAGCAGACTACTTAGCGTTAGTCATGCACGTGAGTCAGCAAACTTACAGAGATTGAATGAAAACGATGTAGATTGCTTTAAAATGAAAATCACTGTCTAACAGTTTAGCTACATAACACATGAAATGTCACATGACAATATGACGTTAAATTCATTTCATCAGTTAAGAATGATGTACTTTTTAATATGAGTGCATTTTTTGCTGGATATTGACACTTTTTGAGTAATTGAGTAAGACTTTGACACAATAGTTATACTTTCACTGAAGTGGAATTGGCACTATGTCTGAATATGTTACAAGTATACAGAACCCATTTTGAAATGAACCCTTTCTAGCAGTACGCTGGCGTTCCATTCCACCGGCAGGATGGAAATCGATTTATCGGACATTTTCAATCAGTATAAACAAATGAATTATTTTATCACCACAAGTCTCTTATAAGATTAATCAGGACACTGTTGGGTTTCTGTGTGTAGAGTATCGTGACTCTGTGCTTAGCTGCTGGTGAGCAAAGGGAAAGCGGAGAGGTGTGAGCCCCCTACTGGGCAAACAATCCACACCTCTCCACAATAACACTGGAACAGAGACAAAATGAACAGCACAACTAAAGCCTTCTTGATAGTAAAACATCATATACTATGATGACAATAAAGTTATAACATTTAACCATAGCAGGCTAGGTTAAAAAAAAAAAAAAGAAAGAAAGAAATATTACGGAAAAACTGCAAATTCTTAAAGCCCTGAGTGTCAACTTTCACATGAGCCATTAACTACTACTATGGAGTATGACGTCACAAATAAATTCAACGCTGAACACAGACAACCCCAAAACAGGCGTAAATTACATTTTTTGGCCTCTGCTAAAAGGAGTTAAAGGGAGTTTGGAGCACAGAGCTATAGTTTTCAGCGGCCCAGAATTCACGGCTAAGTCCTTCAGAACATGCTAGTGACGTTGCAAACATTGCTTACAGCATCTTTAAGAGGCCACTTGCAGAACAAGGCAGAACAAGTGAATGTTCACCATTTTGTATGGTGTGTTTCTTATGAGGTTTAGAGTTATATCAGCTTGATAACTAGCTCACACACTAACACTCTAGTAGCCAGCTAGCTTGCAGATTAGATGTCAAAAATATTCAGCACATATGGCCATCAGAAGGTGTTAAAAATGGAAAGCATTTCTTAAGAAAGAAAAGTTCAGAAGTCATGATATAGTGTACGTCTAAATGTTTGTGTGTGTGTGTGTGTGTGTATATATGTTTTTAAATGACCTAAAAAGTAGAACTGTTTTAGAAATTCTTGCACAAGGGCTCAGCCAGAAATTCCTTTAAGAAACATTTCCAAAAAAGGCAGCATTTTGGAAAGGCCAACTGAGCTAACGAAACAAAAATGCACTGAAACAAACCACAGATTTTTAAAATGAGGAAGGGGAGAAAAAAAAACTGATATTAAAAAGTATTTTTACTCAACCTTATCATCCTCTTCATCACTATTTCAGTCTTTCTGTTCTCACGGAACAGAGATTCATGAGGTTGCCCAATTTATGACATCCAACTCTTGTGGACAGATAATGAATGGAAAAGGTCAATTATAGCACTCGACAATTACAAGGACAAAAAACTACCATTACTCATTGTTGGTTCACAGGCCAGTAGTGTGCTTTAGAATACAAAATGAGGTCCCTTACAGTGTGTGTGGTACTATGATATGTGACAGGTAGCTTCAGTGTAATGTAAAATGTGAAAATTAACCAGAAATACAAAGCAAAAAGCTGATCCAATAAACTGTTACCAGAAAAAGAGATATCAAGGATAGCAATAAATAATCTATTACACAAGCATGTGCATGATAGCAAATAAAATGGGTCTTCATTCTAATTAAAATGTGTGTATTTAGTGAATTGGTCATGAAGTGGCCAGATATGAAATCAGGGTTTGTACATGGTCTTCATTAGACAATGGCAGTTGAAATTGTGAGTCCCGTTTCTGAAGTCTCTTTTCTTTTCTTTTCTTTTCTTTTTTAGTTAAATTCAGTTAAAACACCTGTATTGCATGAACTATACTGACTACTTGGATATTTTAGACAGCATTGGGGACATTTACATTAGCATTTTATTAGAGGGGTTAAAGGGAGTTTATGGGATTCAAAAGTAAAAATGAAGTATTTATGTAAAAAAAAGTAAAGAAGGTTTTAGGCTGTTTCACAACCATGGTGCAGAATAATTTTAGCAAAAATAATTGTATATAATTACACACAATAATTCAGTTTAGTTTCCCACTCAAACAGAGAAAGTGATCTTTATTCTAAGCAATTTAATTTTAGTTTAATTAATTGTTTAATTTTAGTTGTTTTTTTTTTTTTTTTAAATAATAGTACTTGTTTCCCCTGAAATGTTTTATGCGCCATAATTACATCCCTAAGGAATATTTAAAATAAATGCAAACAAATTGTCATTCTGAAAAAAAATGTCATTAGCTCTCCATCCTGAGGAACTCAGTTGTTACATTTAATCATGTCCTGTTACCCCTGAAGTATAAACATAAGGTTGCAAACAGGTAAAAATCCCTTTGACATCCATTACCATGGGAAACCGCTAAAGAATTAAGGCTATAACAAAATGTTTAACATGTCTGAAACAGTTGGAAATCTGCCAATCTGACCCTTGAGCACACTGTTATTCCACCATGAAGTAGGGGGGCAATGTCAAAGAAGCCTGTTTGTAATTAATTAGTTGATTGTTTCGGTAGTCAAGTTTCAAAACCATTAAATGCCACATCCATGACAACTGTTTGGAAGTAATGCAAGAAAGAAGCTCTTCCTGACACAGAAATGGAGTGCCTGAATGTCACCAAGCATCATTAGAAATGCAGTTGCCATTCTTTTGTGGTCAGATGAAACCAAAATGTAACTTTTTGGTCAAAGACACATCACATGCACACACGATCATCAGCATGTTTGGCGACAAAAAGGGACTGCGTACGTGGAAAATCACCTGATACTCAGCGCCAGTTCCCACTTGGGAAAACCGGGTTCAATTACCTTTCCGTTACACCTTTCCGTGTTTTTCCAGGCTCTGAGTACAATGGACTTCAGCATTGTCCCGTGCAGCTCTACTGCTTTGCTCCTAACACACGTATTTAAGACGCATTTGTATTTGAACACTTCTACCTTTTCAGATTGCAGTACTCAGGCACTCAGAAAGAGCTCACGAGGAAAACCAAAGCAGATCATACGTCACTAGCATGAAGTAGGACAATGCTTTTGTTGAGAATGCTTGGAGTGATGATTTAAGCTTCATCAGTACTTCCTCTAGGCTCCGTAGAACTGTGGGTATTCCAGAGATGATGAGCCCTGCGACTAGACCCTAAAGACCACAGACCGAAACATGTTCTTTTCTGAGAGAGAGATAATCATCATAGATGCTTCTTTGAATTGTTCTGCAACTGGTGTTCACCTGCTTTGGACCCTGTGCCTTATCATGTGTCCAGGATCTTTACCTTTCTTCACAGACTGTTGAATAGCAACCACCCTGAAGGTGTATGTGGCAAATCTCTCTTGCAATCTCTCTGGGGTACCAAAGGCTTATTACTTGTGTTTTTAAAGGAGGCAAGGCACCTCCGTCCACCGCGCTCCCGTAGGAGTCATGTGTCTGGTGCAGTCTCCCTATGGGCCTATGCATGATTGACCTGAAGTAGACATCCCTGAAGACTGCCTACGTGCTAGCAATCACGTCAGCTAAGAGAGTTGGGAACTGGCTCTGAAGATAAGCTGCACCTGGTGGCCAGGTGACTCTGGAGTTACCTTATGACTGAATCCAGGTTTTTCTGCCCAAGATCATATCACCTAACGTTGTGACTCAGTCTGTTCTGCAGCCTTCAATGAGGGTGAGCCTGCAGAACATTTCTTGCTGTGGCTGGTGTGAATTTTTTTTTTTTTTTGGACTGACCATTGGCAACCATTTGATCTTCAGACCAGCTGATTAATTTGCAATGGTTGTAAGAAACAGGGTGTTTCCTAATCTGAGATTAGCCCACAATTGGGTGGGCTTTATCACTTTTTAACGGACTTAATGCCCAACCCCTACTGCGATATACCAATCTACAAGGAGTTTCTCCTCCACATGAGACTTTTTCACATTTGCGTCTTTACCCAAGATTTTGGTACATTTTGTGAAGTGTGACATCTGATCAGGGGGTTCACTTCCACCAAACCGTGGTGTGGTCCATTACTGAGGTAGAACACCAGACTTGCACAGGATTGGAGCATAATAATTAGCTCACATTTGTGGTATGAGCAAGAGTTTCGTCATATGCCAGCCTTCATGGCTAAAAATCCTCTTATACCAAAAGGCATCCAAAAATCACTATTCTTCACGACCTGAGTGTTAGTATCAAAGGAAAACAATAAAAAAACACCACCACACAGACAAACTAAGTGGTTCAGAAGGTATCCTTCTACGTGAAAGCAAATCTGCGATTATGATCCTCAACCCCAAACAAGCCCAGAATGGGTCCTGGGTGCAGACTTATTCGGGCCAAGTGCGAAAACACTTTTAGAGGTTTAACCGTCCAGAAAATCTGTGCTGCTGCTGCTGCTGCCTTGGTCTCCATAAACCTTCTCAGGATATTACAAAGTCACCATCATCTCTCGCAGTGGTGTGAGTGTGACAATCATCTCTGAGCATCTTTCTGTGCGGTCCTCGGGAACTCCTGATCCTTATGACATTGTTCGCAGATGTTATCCAGGTGGTATACACCATGCCTGGTCCATAAGTTAGCATGCATAACAGCATGGACATATACTCTAGTATATGTCCATTTTTTATAGTTATAGTGGACTTACAGTAACTTGCAGTGTTCACATCATAATAAATAAACATTAAAATAGCAAAAAGAGTTTATGGCATGTTTTTATTCCGGCTCAAATGAACACAGCCTTGGTTTCTGCAGAAAATAAAAAGAAGAATGGCCCACCAAGACTAGTTAAATGAGCACCAGTGTGTCGTATTTACGTATTGGTTCAAGGAGGAGTCTTTATTTTCAGCATTTTCGATCGGTTGCACTTCCGCCACTTCCAAATGAGGTAAAAATGAAATATATGTAAAAGATATCTGAAACGATGAGTATTACAATATGGCCAAACTTACACTTCTGAAAGCAATATATGACTCACAGCTCCCTTAGCAGTAGTCTGGTAACATTTCCCCCTCATACAGGGCATAACACAATGGCATCAGCTAGTGGTTATGATCAACAATGTGGGCACATGCAGTGCAAAAACAAGCACGCACACACACACATACATACATCCACATACACACAGCATTTAGGCGAACGCACATACATAAACACTTTATATGTACACATAAAAATACATCAGTGCATTGCGTACGAGGAAAACAAAAATTATACAACTGTGACAGAAATCAGCGAATCTCCTCCTTCACAGTGTTAAAGCCTGGCTCAGGGACACATCGACGAGAGTCAACTGAAGTTCAGTCTTGTGGTGTCGCTTGCTTTATACATGTATATGTGGTAGTTACATTTATAAAATCCTGTTATTGCTAAATAAAACAGAAAACAAAAAACATCTTAAATCAATTTTACATCTGTACAGTACGGTAGAGACTGGAATGTACTTGAGTTTTGAGCAGAAAGGTGAACCGAGGGGACGCTGATCGACAAGACCTCGGAGTTCGATGAATAGGTAGGCTGAAAAGAGTTCAAGTTACACTTCCGAGGTCCAAAAGCCTTTTTTTTTTCCCCCCTGTGTCTTCAGAGACTGTATTGTGTCCAAAAGTTCAACAAAGGGGCCCAGGAAATTTCTCGGATCAGAAAATGCACATCCACAGGACACAGATGAGGTAAAATTAACAGCGCAGGAAGAAAGTGTATGTGCAAAAAAGCGAAGCCAACACAAACAATAACATGATGTTTGTCACAATTCCATATAAAAATGCTAATTACAAGAGTACCTTAAAACATTAAAGGCACCTTCCATGGAGATGGAGGACTAAATAAAAGTGGTTTGGTCTTAAGTGCATCAACAGGTTAAATCTATACGAGGCCATCAGAGTTAAAAGCCTTAACCTGACTGACACATGTAAGGTACTGTTCCGTTTTTTTTTTTTTTTTGGCAAGTGAAATATATATTTGTTGTGGTTTTCATTTCTTTGACCCAAATTTTGGGAAAGCAGCAATAACCCTTTGAACAGCCCACGACATTATGCATAATAAATCTACTCATATGCACAAAATCACGACGACAACGCATTGTAGGATGAGTCATGAGTTATGATAACGTAGTAAAGTCGAACTACATAAATGCATTATAAATGCAAGATGGTTTATGCATAGACTCACCATGCAACATACTGACCATCTAGAACACTAATTATGATTATTTCTCAAAATATCCGGAGAGAAATCAGCAGGAAGACACACCGAGGGCTTTACTGATAAGTGTCGCGTATTTACAACATAACACGAGTGGTCGCATTTGTTTGGACGAATACAGTTACTTTAGGAAATTACGCCTATTTGGTTTACTAGGTGTCTCTATTTAGCTATAACCCTTACACATACGTCTGAGACCTCGGATAGAAATGTTTGGATTGTGTGCCTAAATGAGAAGAAAATCTGTCTGTGTTCTTCAGTCACTTCGTGTCGCTGTGTTTCGAACCCCCACATGTCAAAAGTTTTGTACAAATGGTCATTTGATTGTCAAGATTACCACAAGAAAAAAAAAAAAAAAAAAAAAATCATAAAACATATATAAATATAAAAATATCTGTGAACATAATTTCCTTCGTTCTCACTTATTTGAAAGAATTTGGCTGAGCAAACACTGTACATGTATGTGGTTTACTTAAAGAAAAAATAAAACCAAAACAAAATAAACAATTAAAACCAGAAGAAAAAAGGCGCGAGGAGGCGGTGGCAGGCTGATTAGACGGGACAGGGCTGTGTGGGTCGGTCAGCCTTCATGTCGATGCACACTGTCTCTGAAATACTCTGCTGTAAAGATGGACGCTGATCCTTTTTTCCGTTTCGTTGACTTTAAATAACATCGACCGCATGGCTATATAGTGAAAATATACATTCCAATGTTTATATAGAGCTATCCTAAAAATACAAATGTGCAAAAGTTGTAAACAAAATGAGATCCTCCAGTGGCAGGGGGGAGGAGCCTGGGCCTGGCCACGCCCTCAGAGCCTCGTAGGCTCCTCATCGCTGTCGCTGCAGTTCCCACAGCAGTCCTGAAGGGGGCAGGACACACGGAAAAGTCAAACACTATATATTCTAGCGTACATCCAGAAGCTACAGAAAATTTCACCACATAAAAGATTATACATTTTTTCAATATTAGGCTTTATGTAGAGCTTCCGCCGTACAAGTCTCTGTGAATGAGCTGTTACTATAGAAACGATATAGAAACGTATTAGAACGAGGGCATTCACATTAACCTGTCGTTCATATTACAGCCGGAACCACTGTCCAAGCCGTGCTGTTATACGTAAACAGTACACGCCATCTGACCAATCTTTAATCACGATATTTTATCACATGACTGTTAAGTTCATTACGTGGCAGCGGTAATAAACAGCCGTGCTCACCTGTCTCCCAAAGAGTCTCTGCAGCAGGCCCTGTTTGGGCGGAGGAGACGGCTGTCCTCTCCAGTCCAGATCCGGGGGCACGGATCCGTCCAGATTCAACACGTTCAGTTCTTTGAAACACTCGGACTCTATCATCTGAGAGGAGGCACACAAACACACGTCCGTTTATGAATTTGAAGATCTGCCTTGTTAGTCCTAGAAACCTCTTTTTCATCCAAAACCATAAAAAAAAAAATGACCAAAGAATTGACTTTCACTTTGATTTTATGGCCTGTTATTATCATCTGAACTGTTTCTCCCAGGAAGTGTGATGAATGTGTGGTTCTTTCACAGTGGGTTATTTTTCTGGGTCAAAATGTGCTTTGTTTGTCTCAGTGCAGAATTTGGTGCAAACAGCAATGAATTAGAGCTCATTACTGTGTGAGGTTCAATGCTTAGATCCAAAAATGCTTGAAGCTACAGTTAAATGCCATTCTGTTTTTCTGGTGGACTTTTATTACTTTTATTACTCAACAAGTTCCCGTTGGGTCTCCTGGGATGGTTTAAGCCTGGATTAAGCTGAATCTGGCTGGTCAACTATCAGCATTAACTCAGAAGCACCTCAGAGCCCTAATTTACCACTGCAAAAAATTATATCTGATAAAAATATAGACTATTATTTCTCTTTATTAGATTTTTTTTTTTTTTTTTTTTTTAAAACAAATACAAGATTATTAGGCCTATCTCTGGACATTTTTTGCTTATTTCAAGTTCATTTCTAGAAAGAAGCAAAGTTATCTACTAATAGAATAAGACCATTTAAAGCTTGAAATTGTGAAAATGTGTCTAGAAATAAGCTTATATGTTTAATAATGGTCTTAATCTCAGAGAAACGAGACCTATTAGATAACATTTCCTTTATTTTTTGCAGTGTGTGTGTGTAAAAACATGCACAGATTAATACAACGCAAAGGCAGGTATTAAATTTGCAGAAAAATTACTCCATTCAGGTGTATCTCGGATTAACGAGGTGTCTCAAGGTATGACGCCGATGCTAAGGGCAATCAACGATCCTGTGAAAAGGTTACTGAACAGAACGCACACTCGCTTTTTTGTTTACAGTTTTGATGTGTATTATCACGTGTGCTAAGTTTTCGTTTACTGTGAACTTGTCACAGCTATCAAAGAACATTTATCTTGCACACAATGTACCTCATTTAAATATCACTTCATCTTCTTTTTTTTTTTTTTTTTTGCTACTTTATATATGAGATCATTTAAGCAATTATTCTTTTTGAAATATGCCTTGGGAAGCATGTAACACACAAAATGGCAGCTGTATGGGAAAACAAAAAGAGCCAATGGCCTTGTTAGTAAAGATATAACAAGAAAAGATTGTTACACTGCTGTCTCTTTGACAGTAATGACTGTTTTCTTTTGTACAAAAGTCCTAATAATAGAAACATGGTCCTGCTTTTTACAAAACACAGAGGAGATATGGATTAGCTATATGGACTTAGTAAAAACAGAGCAGCTACACATGAGCCAGAGCATAACATAGTTAATTTAAAGGCAGCACCCTGGCAATTACTCTACAAATACACCTTTCTCTTCAGTTTAGACCCTTAGCTTAGCTAACCTTCGAGGAGCTAGCTACTGAGCTGTGCCGCGGGACGAATCCTAAATCATTTCATTTCATTTAGGGATTATGATGCATTACACAGAATGTAGAAGCCATTGTTGTGCATGTACATAGGGAGCAGAAAGCCTACTCTCAGGCCTGATGATCACTGTAACCATAGAAACAGCTGTAAATATGGCTGTCCTTGTTATAGAGAAATAGTTGGAGCAACATGAAATACATGATGAATTTCTGCACTACTGAAGCGACAAACTATTTACGCCGCTTTTTTTCCAATTTGAACTGATCTCTGTTTAAAACGCCATGTCACTGATCCGTTTCGGTTTTACGCAGTAGGTCTCTCCGCAGTCAAGCAAGACAGGAGCACGATCTGGTAGAACTGCACAGGAGCGTCTCCAAGATGGCCGCCCGAGTGGACAGACTTTAGTAGTAGGGCTTTGGGAGCTCTCACCTCGTTTTGCCAGGGGATGGGCACACTGCCTGTAGACACTTTGCTGTAGAAGGAGTCATCTTTGGGCTCAAGCTCCACCCCCTTCACAGTGGAGAACTGCTCGATGTCCAGCACGTCCTTACAGTAGATGGCCTGAGGCTGAAGGTGCAAAAGGAACAAAAGGACCAAAGTTTTAGCATAACTATAACTATGGAGGAAAGAATTTTGGCAGATCTGCTAATGTAAGGCTCAAACGAATATGAAAGTTCTTTACCACAAGGCCCGAATATTGAGGCAAATAATTCATTAAACTTCCATTTTATCATTTTCTTTTTTAATATGGCACAAATATGACATTACAGTTTACAGTACAGTCCGTCATAAGGATAGAGTAGATTGTGTGCTCACATAAATCTGCGTTAACAGTGAAAGCCTGTGAGAAAACACTGAGACTGTAACCACATTTGACCCAAGGCTAGTATATATCTAAACAAAGAAAAGAAGAGGGCCAAGGACTGATCCCTGAGGAACACCCCAAATAACAGTAGCAGTGGCAGGTTGGTGTTTTGCATAGCAACAAAATTATGCATGTTAGATAGGATCATAAACAGACCAGAGCTAAATTAGTAACGAGATTTATTGTATCACAAGCAAGCAATGTAATAATAATAAGAAGCAGAATAAGAACTAGATGGAGTTTCCGGAAGGCAAATCCACACTGCTAGCAAAGAGCTGAAAGTCGAAAAAAAAGTTAAAAAGAAAAAAAATAACGTCCAAAGATTGTTAGTATGTTGCTAGGGTTTATGATCTGTGATCTATATAAAGCTGAAAGAATGGTGACTGATGAGCTAAATAACAAACTATTTCATTCGAGCATGACTTTAAGATTCCCCTCTTATTTAGGGGAACAGCTCTTATTTAAGCGTCCTCTCCATGGACAGACTTACATCGGGAATAAAGGGGGCTTCCAGCATGCCGGCTTCCAGTCGCTTGAAGTTGATAGAGCGGAAGATCGGGTGAGCCTTCACCTCCGAGGCACCTCCCAGACAGCCAAGCCTCTCACTGGGGTCTTTGGCCAGAAGCTGTGGGATCAAAGATGTGAACAGAAACTTTTTAATAACCACCTTTCTATTTCTATCTCATTATGAATCAAAATTCTCATTAGCATGATCAGTTCTACATTTCCTGTACCACTTTTCATACCAGTCCCAGACACATCAGTCTCTTTGTCTCTCTCTCACACACACAATTTGAATAAAACTGCACCTAGCTAGCTGATTAGCTGCCAGCTCTGATATTATTTTCAGGCCATAACAATCAGCAACTTGCCAGCATGAGGGCCCGGCAATCACACACTAAAATGCTCTTGAAGGGCTCCATGTGATTTCTTTCTTAAAACAAGGACTTTGGTAATCAGGAGGAGCACACAGAGTTCTTAACCCTCCCTTTTCTTTTTCGAGTGATGAATTTTGTGA
The DNA here is from genome assembly GCA_037576675.1 of Pangasius sanitwongsei. Classification (NCBI taxonomy): domain Eukaryota; kingdom Metazoa; phylum Chordata; class Actinopteri; order Siluriformes; family Pangasiidae; genus Pangasius; species Pangasius sanitwongsei. Next base: position 1,965,699 of record CM075017.1, on the reverse strand, counting down.
ATAATCGGGTTTACGAGAAGAATCGGGCAGTTTGTACAGTACACAACTTGTATGATTTGACTTCGTGGTTTGACGTAGTACAGTAAACAGTTAGAGAAGAGTAATGATTTATAATCGCACTATCCGGTGTCACCCAGATGAGCATGGGTTCCCTTTCGTGTTTGGTTCCCCTCAAGGTTTCTTCCTCATGTTGTCTCAGGGAGTTCTTCCTTCGGCCCCGTCACCTCTGGCTCGCTCATTAGGGATAAATTTAAATTTTATATATCCGAATTTCTGTAAAGCTGCTTTGTGGCAATGTGCATTGTTAAAAGCGCTTTATAAATAAAACTGAATTGGATTTTATCGAGGGCGAGGTGTATAAGGAGTGTAAGGAGTGTCAGGGAGCGGCTGACCATTTGGCAGAGGGACTTGGCATCCTCCGAGAACTTGCTGGAGTACTCCTCGGCCACCTCCTTGACGAGTCGCTCCACCTCCTCGCGCTTGATTTTCTTTTTACGCTGCTGGAAGGGTGACTGGCCCTCGATCATCTCGTACAGCAGACAGCCCAGAGCCCACCAGTCCGGACTAAACGTGTATCGCTCGTTCTTCACCACCTCTGGGGCTGACAAGCAGAACAAATCCATTAGTAGATACCAAATCACACATTTAACCATGCTCTGAGTCTTTTCCGTGTGATATCTTTAATATAGCAGATCGAGTTCAACTCTCATTAATGATAGGAAACCCTTCTGTGCAAGAAGAGATCTCCATTTACTGTATAAAGCTATTCAGGAAGCTGCCATTGAACATTAAATTGCCTCTATGACTCGGTTACTTTCAAACGGATTACTTGGCGGAATAACTGATGGATGCAGTCAATGCATTAATGCTTGCGGTTCATTCTGACCTGGGAAAGACCTAGAACTAACTCCACAGTGCCTCGAAAACCAAACATTTTTTAAAATAAAAAAAAAAAAAAATTCCTTAGGAACCTACTACTTACTAATAAATAGTAACTTGTTGTGACTTTACGTTATTATAAAGCACAGCTTCCTTGTATATTATTTTTCCGAGATTAAGCAAAATGAACCTGGCAACAGGCAAAACAATAATAATGTACAAGGATATGATGTTCTAGGAACTTTAGCTGGATTTTAATATAATAGTGGATCTCAATGTTGTATTTAATTTTTATTTACATAACAGGACATAACGCAACACATAACGGCGCTGCATAACAATTAAAAACAAGAGCAGCAAAAAAAAAAAAATTCCCTTATCAGTATCTTAAAATCTGATAACGAGATTAACGACACTAGTGTTACATGTTTCTGCAAGTCATTCCATGATGAACGAGTGCTATAACTAAAACTAAATATGACTGAAATATCATCTGAACAGAAATTGCCTGTCGTGTTTACAATATTTGCAACAATATAAATAGATACCAAGTAAGTTGACCAAGAATTGCCTTATATGCAAAAATACTCTCCATGTCTTCACGATGTTACACCTGATTAGATTCCCTGTTTGATTAATGATCAAATTCATTAAAAAAATATTTAGAGATATTGAGATGCAGGATGCAGGATGCTTGCTGACCTATTAGACAGTTTGCTTTGTCCTAATTCAAGATGAAACTTGATTCTTAACACTTTATGTTTTCCATTTAGAAAAAAAAAAAAAAAACATCGCAGAGGGTGTGTCAGAAAACCCAGGGATGGCAACGTTCTTGCACAAGTCTGTTACTTCTTGTCCATGTTGTGCAATTTGAGTTGAATCATGGTTCCATACAAGCAGTACTGCCACTTAAATGAACTGAACTGAAGGAAAAGCAGGAAACATTATCAGACCATTAACGCAGCAACAACTCTTCTTAAATGTGTTCGCTTTCTGCAGTTATCAGAAAGGTAAAAACTGTAAAAGTAAGCGTAAGTATTAGATTAGTGTATTGCGTAAGTATTCACCCCCCATTGCTGTGAAAGTTGTTTTGTTTTGTTTTTTTAAAAAAAGACATGGTTACATAGTCAAATTTATAGCTTGCTAATGAAGACTTGCATCTCGTTAGCAGATTTTTATCAGTAGCTGAGTTTATGGTCTTGAGTTTATTGCCCCCAAGTGGAATAACAGCCTTTTTTTCCCCCAAATCTTTCAACTGAATTACAATCCAGAAGACAATTTTATTCAGAACATGTATTTTAAATTAATTTGATGGGCCACATTAGAACCTTAATCGAGCTTTTATACATTAGACATCTCTGATTTAAGAAAAAAAAAAAACGTATAAGTTCAAGATTTAACCTTTAAACTAAGCTTGCAATGAACAAAGTTCTATATTTCAAAACTCGTTCTTACCCATGTACCCCACAGTGCCTACGCGCCCTTTGATTGTCTGGCCCTCTGGTACATGCACAGCCAGGCCCAGGTCTGATATGCGAATGTGACCTGGGGAAAAAAAATAGTGAGCTGTGTCAGTACATGACAAATATCAAGACGTAATAACTTGCTTAACCCTTCGTGTTCCCGATATGACGTTGCGCTGCAAACGAACATCAAGTTTTGTCTGAGGCATACACTGAATTGCACTGACATCTATAAATCATGGCGGTCATAAATACTGCACATGCATCGCTATTGTATCAGGATCTGTGAATTACTCTACACGTTGAGGTTAGAGAATAAGTTAAGATGTATTGCTGTATATTGTTATAATATATTCTACATCACAGACTACCCTGCAACCTGCTAATATCCGTGTCTGGCTGGTATATCCAAATAAATCCACCATGACGTAATGACTACGCAAGAACTATCCAGGGAATCATATTCATAGACACCGGTCGCTTCCAGGGAGGTCATTATGCTCCTCTTTTTAGCAGCTGTGCATCTTTTTAGCAACGTCCCTGCTAGACTTGCTGCTCACCGAAGCCACACGGAGGATCGAATGTTGGAAACGAATCTTCAGAGACGTCCCCAGAGACGGCCTGACTGCCACCGTGATGGCCAAGGGCTGGACGCACGCCGTCAGCTCGGTGCTGGACAGTGTTGTCGAAATACATCGGTTTAGCAGGATCTAAGATGAAATGTAGTGTACTCTACTCCCTCTTGTGGTGTGTTCACGTAACAGATTGGAACTGAACAAATGCTAGACGCTGTTATTTCTTTAAGACCTAAAGCAACTGTCTGCAGCAATAAAAAACAAGACCTGAAGTTATAGATAATAGATCCAGAAACGCTTTCTGTAATGCTGTGCTGAATATTTACCATGGTCATCCAGCAGGATGTTTTCCGGTTTCAAATCCCTGAGAAGAAGCAAAAAAAAAAAAAAAAAAAAAAAAAAAAAAAAGATGAGGGGTTTTTGTTAAAAAATTTTTTTAATGAAATGTATGAGTTGGGGGGTTGGAAAAATGGCGGACGGGTTGACTATCAACGA
>CM075017.1:1948038-1962277 GCA_037576675.1 Pangasius sanitwongsei | reverse complement strand
TTATTGTTTTCTCAATTTTTACCATTGAAACCCAGCAGTTTTTTGTCCGGTTTAAAACCCCTTAAAAAAAAAAAAAAAAAAAAAAAAAAAAAAAAAAAAAAAAAAGAGAGAGAGAGAGAGGTTAAAATATATTTTCCTGAAATGAATGAGTTTGGAGGATGGAAACATGGCGGACCTGTAGACTATCCTCTCTCTGTGCAGGTCCTCCAGGCCGCAACAGATCTCAGCAGCGTAGAACACGGCCCTCTTCTCGTCAAACCCAGCTTCCCCCATATGGTAGATGTGAAACTTCAGATCTCCTCCGTTCATCAGCGTAAGAACCAAGCACAGCGCGTCTTTCGTCTCATAGGCGTACGCTAGACTCACCTTGGTAAGAAAACAGGACAGTTATCAGTGAGGGTTCCCATTTTTCTCCCTAATATGGTCATCTTCCACCCACCAGCCAGCTCCCCTCTACCATACAGCAGCTACCTACCTCTGAGACACACGAAACTTTTCAAACTGCTGCTCATAACACACTCAGATGAAAGTGCTGTTTGCCCTCTTCCACATACATAAACTCACCGAGGTCTGACGATTGGCTAGTGTTGCTGTGATTGACAAGGGAGAGAGAGTATGCCCCTCCCACCCAGAGAGCATGGCTAATTTTGCTCTCTTGGACTCAAAGCCACTGATGGCTGCGACATTGCCGGGATCCGAACTTGCGATCTCCTGACAGCTAAACATGATAATAAAATTAGCCTACAAGAAAGCTAATTTCTTTGCTGGTCCGATTGTTTTGCTACTGAACTCTGGTGTTTTGATGGAGTTCCCTACCCTCTTACATAATGATACATTTTTGCTGATTGGATATGTGTTAATGTTCAATGTCAATGACATCTTCAATGTCAGTGGGGTTGAGGTCAGGGCTCTGTGCAAGACACTCGAGTTCTTCCACTCCAACCTTCACACACCATGTCTTCATGGAGCTCGCTTTGTGCACAGGGGCATCGTCATGCTGGAGCAGGTTTGGGCCTCTTAGTTCCAGTGAAGGGAAACTACAATGCTACAGCGTACAAAGACTTTCTATACAACTGTGGGCTCCAAACTTTATGGCGACACTCTGGGGAAGAACCACATATGGGTGTGACAGTCAGGGCCACATACTTTACCACAAAATGAAAACTTTTGCGAAAATCAATAAGAAGTAGAATAAGTAGCCTTTCGTCTGCTAGGCAACTTCAAGTAAAAACTTGATAACTCAGACACAAAATCCTTGGGAAGATCAAAAAGCACTTATGGGTGTGATGGTCAGGGGTCCACAAAATTTTGGCTATATAGCTCATGTGTCTTCAAAATATTTTCCACAATGATGGAAATACTTTACATGCATTATATAAAGGGTTACATGTTAATGCTAACACCGATCTTAAATGGACCAGTTCAAGGACTCTGAAATGAAGTGAGGCCATGTTTTGCCCTCGGTATGATGCAAAACGATAACAAAGTCTCACAAACTTCAAGAGAACTGGTTGTGCATTTTTCAAGGTCAAAGCAAAAGCCAAAAGTAAATACTTACGACAAACCGACTGTTGACTTTTTCCAGAATCTGCTTCTCGTTCAGGGCCATGGACTCGCCTTTTCTCTTCTTGATGCGTTTCTTTTCCAGCTTCTTGCAGGCGTACATCTTCCCCGTTGCCCGCACCTGGCATGCGCAGACCTTGAGTACAACAGAAATTAGACGGAAGTGGATGAGTCCATGCTTTGGAAAGTTGCTCTTTTGTGGTCATTAATGTCTGTCAAAGTTCTTTAAACAAAGTGAGCGCGGAAGCGCAGCAACACAGGAAACCACTTACGGCTAAGCACCGTATGGATGAAAATATTTCAACGTAGTACCATTTTGACTCAGTTTATGCACTAGGACACATCTAGGATATAACTCTCTCAAATATAGATATTAACAGAGTAACAAAGTCAATACTATAGTATTATAGACTTTAGATTAGCTATTGCTTCTACAGATGCTAGAGGTACTTTTTGGGGTGTATAAAGACTTTTACATGTGCCTTATGCGTGACATATACAGTAGCTTCTTATATATACTTATATACACGTTTGACACTTGTAAATAGAGAAGTGAAACTCACCTCACCAAACCCGCCCTTTCCCAATACCCTGTACTGACGGAATGTGTTTTTTGTAACTGGCTGCCTGTTAAAGAGAGAAAGACAACATCAGTAGCTATCGTTATCATATATCAGGCTTTATAAATACCAAATGTACAGATCATGACCATGATTTTCATATCTGCATTCAATTTCTAGGCAAATAAGTTTCAGGAAAGTTAAAGTGCAGTTTAAGCACCAAATTTCTTTCTTGTTTATTCTTTCTGAATGACTTCAGGCTGGATTTCAGCCAGGCTCGCCTTTTCTCGCCTTTAGGCCGAAGCCTGAAGATTTCTTTCGGGGGAAACAAATGCAAATAAACAGCAAGGTCCAGGGTTCACATCTGGTTTGCATAAGTGCCGGCTTCATAAATAAACCTCAGCACCCAAAGGAATTATATAGAGCTTCTCAGGAACATTAAAAGGAATTAATGTCACATCGTTTCCATTGTACGATATGCCCACGAGACAAAATTTGCGACAAACAATGAGGCGAGGAATTAGGTTTAAAGTTAATGCTGTTAGCGTTTCAGAGAGCATTCAGGAAGTCACTCGCTAATGTTGGCTGAACAAAGCTGAGGGGCACGGTTGTACCTCTCGAGCCATTTCCACTGTAGGAAGCGGTTGAAGAAGATGCTGTCGAGGTAGTCTGCGAAAGGGGCCACGCTCAGGTAGTCATGGATCAGTCTAGAGCGCACACACACACACACACACACACACACACAATGAAGAAATATTTTGTATTGGTATCAACTAACACATAAGTGCAAATAAAAGTTTTTTTATGTCTTGTAATGGAGACTTACTTGGTGCACTCCATGAAAAGCTCTTTACACGCCTCCTGTTCCAAGCGCTCGGCGCATTTAGACACCATCTCCTCCGCCACCTCGGGTACATGGTCCTCTGACTGCGCACACACACACACACACACACACACACACACACACAGATGTGTCTTACTTGTGAGGACCTTCCATTCACATAATTATGAACGCGGCTAATTAATGCTATGTTTAAATCCAAATCTAACCCCAACCTTAACCTCAGTAACCAAAAGGAACCCTTTTGGCTCTTTTAGGTTTATAAATAAAATAAAGATTTATTATTTTCTTTAAATAATAAAAAGAAAAGAAATAAAAAAAAAAAGCAGTTTTCCTTTTGGGGACAAGCCAAATGTCCCCACGAGTCAAAATTGTTAGATATTCCTCCCCTTGTCAAGACATTTTGTCCCCACACACACAAAATGAATCGTTTAAGTCAGCGTTTACTGGAGTCATAAATAAATAAATACCTTTGGATTTAAATACTTTTCAAGGAGCTCCTGTCCACACACCTTCCTCTTTTCGTCTGGGGTTACTTCATACTCAGCCTACAAATGAAATGAAAAGACTGGTAAATTTTGCAGAAGAGTGGAAATGTGCCATGTGCCAGAAACACCTTCAGTTAACAAGCTAACAAGAACATCATGAACACCAGGGACTTACAGGGAAGTTAAGCTTAAAATATATATATATATTTTTAAAAAAAATGGTATCCAACATCTTTTGCAGTTTTGGATTTGTAACAAAGAGGTGTGACGCAGACCTGAAAGCCATCCATACTACGACTAGGGAATATGATGATAAGTTGTGTCACAGTACGCTTTCCTGAGCTATCATCACAGCTACCAAACAGGAAGAGTGAAGGTAAAGACGTACTTCCTCCAAGACCAGACATCGTTTCGAAATGCTGCTCACGCTTGCTCACAGGGCAGAGTAACACACTCGGAGGAAAGAGCTATCTGCCCTCTTCTGCATATCTGAGCTCACAGATGCCTGTGATTGGCTAGTGTCGGCCAATTTGGCTCTTTTGCCTCCCGACGGGATTCGAACTCAAAATCTCCTGACACTTGTTTTTTTTTTTTTTTTTTAAATCACAACCTGATTGGATGCAGCTGATTTGATGTTCAATTTTTTTGCATGAATTCTTCTGAAAAGAATTAGCAGAATTTTTACTTCTCCTGCTTTTCAGTGTTTCTTGGCAATCCTATCCATCATGATCCACATTCATGTATCGTAGAAATGTCTTCAAGTATCACAATGTAATATTTTTGTCATATCATCCATCCCTACTTCGTCTTCTTCTTTTCTTCGCATTTCCTGCACAAAATGTCGACGTGGTTTCACAACTTCCTCACTCGTCGACTACAAACAAAGAATTCTGCACATGCTCGACCACAACAAAGCCAGACTTGTCCCCAAAAAGATATGTACCTTGCTCGAGCTCAACCAAATCTGCAGGACATCCGGAGCACAAGCACTGATTCGAGCTCTGATAAGATAAACTCAATCAGGCCCAGTGCTACACTGAGCCAGAAGATCACACTGAAGAGCTTTGTTGCTGGACTAACACACGCATGCCTTTGGTTAGTGGGTCAGTTCTTTTACATTTGGAAAGCACCTCGATGTGAAGACATGTTTCATGTTTACCATCACAGCTAACACAGTTTCTTATCGCAAGCTGGCAGCTACTCTGCGAAGCAATGAATAGCGATTAGTGGTTTGTGTGTGGGTGGAAGCTAGCAGGCAAAAGATGATATTTACATACAGATGTAGCTCAGAAGATTCAGACGAGCTTCAGCTCTTGCTTGGGGCTGGGCAGTGTGACAACAACACACTTCGGGCTGTGCTGTTATACGAAAATACTTCACACCAGGGTGGTGTGATACAACCTAACACAAAGCCTGTTACTGTTTCTCTTACGGTCTTATACTACAGTGATTTGCCAACATCTTTAAAAATTTATTAATGAATGATTGCGTCATGATTTTTAACTGTTTATAGTTACATTTTTTTATGGAACATCTGTGAGGAAAGTGAGTTCCTGTTATCGCTTACGTTATAGCAAACTGACCGTTAAAAAGCACTGATGCTGGAGACTCCTTCCGTAAACGGTACAGAAACGTCTCCTAATGGAAAATTTCACCACATCAGCTCATTCACAGGGACGTGTATCTAAGACTAATCTAAGACTAATAATAAACAAATAAAAGAAAAGTTGGTGTTGTTTTACAAAGAGAAAAGTATAATCGTTGATGTGGTGACGTTTAGGATCCACACTGAGGTGGTCACGGTAAATCTGCTTCACATCGTGGGGCCCTATCACACCGCCCCAGCGTGGATGGTTTTCCTATAACAGCATGGCCTGAAGTGTGCTATTCCTGACATAGGTTAGGCTACAGTAAAGTCAAGTACGTTTCTAAGCTTGGTTTCAAAAAACACCTATAGGGCTTTCATTGCTCATGTGCAGGAGTACCACAGGGCTGTGTGCTGAGCCCAATCCTCTACTCCCTCTTCACCCATGACTGCATGCCTGTGCATGGCTCTAATTTCATAATCAAGTTTGCAGATGACACCACGGTGGTAGGTTTGATCAGTGGCGACGATGAGACGGCCTACAGGCAAGAGGTTCAGCACCTGGCAGTGTGGTGTGCCAACAACAATCTTGCACTCAACACCCAGAAGACCAAAGAGCTTATTGTGGACCACCGGAGGACAAGAAGGGGTCATACACACACACACACACACCCATCCACATCGATGGGGTCGAGGTGGAGCGTGGGACCAGCTTCATGTTCCTGGGTGTCCATATCTCTGAGGATCTTTCCTGGACACTCAACATATCAAAAAAGGCGCAAGAGCATCTTTGCTTCCTTAGAAAACTAAGGAAAGCTCACTTATCCCCCCAGATACTACTGAACTTTTGCACTACTGAAAGCATCTTTACAAACTGCATCACAGTGTGGTACGGCAACTGCACTGTCTCAGATCAGAAGGCCCTCCAGCGGGTGGTGAAAACCTTCGCCAATACATCACTGGGGTCCAGCTACCTTCCATCAAAGATGATCTGCACAAACGTTGCTTACGGAGGGTGAGAAGTATAATCAAAGACACCTCTCACCCCCACCACGGTCTGTTTACTCCTCTACCATCTGGAAGACGCTACAGGAGTCTTCGCTGTCGCACTAGCAGACTCAGGAACGGTTTCTTCCCCTCAGCTGTCAGCCTTCTGAATTCTGAACTCAGGTGCAGAAGTGTACAACCCTATTCTGACCCATGTTATAAAACCTAATGGTCACCGGATATATACACCTCCTTTCTCTGTACAATGCACCTTCTGTATTCGTACACCTTGTCATTTGCACTGAGCTGGTCTCTACTTTCTGTACCTCATAACTTCCACGTGTGTGTGTGTGTGTGTATAGACATATTGCTATTTGCACTTCTGGTTAGTTGCTAACTGCATTTCGTTGGCTCCGTACTTGTACTCTGCACAATAACAATAAAGTTGAATCTAATCTAATCTAATCTAAAATATTCTTTGGAAAACTATTTTGTTCTGGAAAACTTCCACCAGCTGAGTTACAAGTGACCCTAGAGATTTTTCGTCAGAAAATCGTTGATCAATCTACCCCTTATAAGTATCGAACGGCAATTCCGAGACCCCCTACACTAGCTCCTTTCTGTTTTTCTTTTTTACAGCTTTACTCTTTTCTCACGATTCGGTCATTGACAATTTCCACTGCAAGGTCTCTCCTCTCGCCATGACAGCAACCGATCAGAGAAGGTGACGGCTAACATGCCATGTGAAACCAATGCGTCTCTTAAAACAGCTGTTCGATGAAATGCTAACTGATGAAAGTATGAAAGTTGATCTGAGACGACGGGCAGCCCTGACTTGCTTTGCGACATGATACAAGCAGGGCTTCGCTGTTTACGGTTGAAACAATTTTCCTGCAGTCAGCTTTGTGCTTTGTATGTGGATAATGTTACACTATCACCATGGTAACCATGGGACTTTCATGGATGCCTGTTCCTGTTTATGGAAAGTTTTGTAATGAGGCAAGAAAAGATGAAGTTTTGTTTAAGACCGTCGATTCTTTTCATCTGGGCTATTAAGGCTTCATGGGAACACTGACCAAAAAAAAAAAAGTTGTTTTTTTTCCCCATTCCACAATCTAAACCACGGTCTTACCACAGCATCCAGAAACTTGACGCAGCGTCTCAGCTCTGGTCTGGTGTCGCAGAACTGGCGGAAGAGCATGCGCCCGATTGGCTGCCTCTCGCACAGGCTGTTGTAGTCTTTTTCTGTGGAAGGGACACATGATGGGAAATGGTGAGTAAGCATGTAAAAAGGGAGGCTTTCTAACACACACACAAACACACACAAACACACACACATTATGGTGGCGTACATAGTATATAGATGCACAAAGCAAATGAGTAAATATCATTGCAGCCAGTCGATGAACACAATAAAAATCAATAGCACTCTCCTCTCTTCCTCTTCTCTCTGCCTGTAAAAGAAACCTCAGGGACACGACCATTACACGACTCCAAGAAAAAAAAAAAAAAAAAAAGGATGTGAGCAGCAGCATCGACGTCAGCGTCAGCATCCTACCGCAGGCCGTCTCCATGTTTGACGGCTCGCTCTGTGCTTACGAATGTTAGCGTAAAATGGAGCACATGTATGGGCCTGAATACTAGCACCGGCGTCTCAAAGTTTTAAAAAATTTTTTTTTTGTTTGTTTTTTTTTTTACAGAACGCAGCCGGGGCAATTTCGCGAGTACACACTCTGACACCGAGCTCGGAGCTACGCTGGCGGTCCGTGCGGTAAGAGCGGCACGCAGGGGATCGGGCGCTGGAGGCGGATTTGCATGCGCTGCTCAGGTGGACGGTGAAAGGTTCCAGGGTTTTACAGAGGCAAATGGGAATGTGTGTGGGCCTACATCAGCTCAAGCGGCCGTGTGTGGGAGGCTGGTATTGATAGCAGCGCTGCATAAATATGTCGAAAGCTCTTGAGCCCTTCCTGCTCAGCTAGAACATCTACAGGTGCAAATTTTTTTTTTCCTCGCCGCCACTTTACGGCTCACGCACATGGCTTGCGTCAAACATCAGGATGCAAGGCGTTTGTTTCCTTCAGCGCAAGTTTCTCTATTTAGGAGGGTTTTTTTTTTTTTTGTGGGAATCTGCTGAAAATTAGATCCAGTTATTGAAAGAAAGGATCTACACAGTGCCTAAGCACTTATTTGATGAGTAAATCCGAATTGGAATGGATTTCTTCAAAATCTTACTAATTAAAAAAATACCGTTTAAACAGTTTAAACATTAATCACATTTAAAGGGTGTCCTGACTTGCTCTGTCTCTCCGTCTGCCTGCGTGATGATAAAATCAAATCTGCAGCGAGGAGAAAAAAAAGGACTCAATGTCGTGAAGACAAATTGGAGGCTCATTAACAGTCGCCGTATACAACAGCCACATTGACTGAAGGCCCTTGGGCCCTTGCGTGGAAGCCGAGGGCCTATTACGGCTCAACGAGCGGAAATTTAATCTGTTCATATCAGACGCTAAAAGGTCAGCAGTTAGTCGTGTTTGTGCCTGGTGGAGATGTGATGGTTCTTAAGAACAACAGTAGTGGCTGTGTGGAAATGAAAGAATGAATGAATAAAAAAAATTAAAAAAAACTTACTTTAAAAATCACTTACATTACAAATCTAAGTATAAATATATATTAAGAAAAATCAATCCTGACAAAACAATCAAGTCTCTTTATATATAAACATTTCCAGCCAACAAAAATATCTTTTCCATTTGTTACAGAATCAGATTGAATTCATTCTTTTTTTCCTTCTGAGAACTGATCCACCTTTTTTTTTCTTCGGCTGGTTCGGCCCGAGACAGATGCTGGGTATCGGATCAGTGCCGTCTCTAATCATAACCCATGAAGAAAGATTCGGCAGTTCTTGTGACTTGAAAAATTTAATATCGGCACATGGTTTTCTGCTTTTCTTTGTCGCTAAATGTGGAAGCTGAAAGTTTCCTGATTTGCTAATCAAAATGGCAGCTGTGTTCTGTGTTCTCTCAAAAGGGCTGAAATCATGCTTTAAAAAGTTCTTAAGTATCAAAACTATATTCAGCAATAAAAATAAACAACTACAACAAAAATATAAAAGTGAAATAGTTTGCTTTTTTGCACGTAAAGCTTTACATTCTCTTAGGTACATGTCGTGCTGTTTTCTAAGGCTGCGGTTCTCAGACGTGGGCTCCGGGGTCATACAGTGGCATAAATCACAGCCCAGCACTAATAACACTATTATTAATAATGTTAACTGGAATCTAATGACAGTTTTATTAAAAAATGGGTTCTCTGGCTCCAATAAATGAGCAAAATATTGTAAAAGATTTTAGGAATCATTTGTTTGTAAAATAAACCTGTCTTGAGGGGGTCATTTATGTATGAGACAGTATTTAGTAACTGACTTCCTGACTCACAGACTGACGTACTGACTCAAAGACTGACTTATTGACTCACAGACTGACTTATTGACTCACAGACTCACAGTTACGTACTGACTCACAGACTGACGTACTGACTCACAGACTGACGTACTGACTCACAGACTGACGTACCGACTCACAGACTGACGTACTGACTCACAGACTCACTGACTCACAGACTGACTGACTCACAGACTGACGTACTGACTCAAAGACTAACATACTGACTCACAGACTGACGTGCTGGCTCACAGACTGACGTACCGACTCACAGACTGACGTACTGACTCACAGACTGACTCACAGACTGACTCACAGACTGACTGACTCACAGACTGACGTACTGACTCAAAGACTAACATACTGACTCACAGACTGACGTACTGACTCACAGACTGACTTACTGATTCACAGACTTACTGACTGACTCAAAGACTCACTTACTGACTCACAGACTGACTTCCTGACTCACAGACTGACTTCCTGATTCACAGACTCACTGACTGACTCACAGACTCACTGACTGACTCACAGACTCACTGACTGACTCACAGACTCACTGACTGACTCACAGACTGACTCACAGACAGTCTCGTCCACTGTTTCTAGTCTTGCCCTCAACTTCAAATGTATTGGGTTGAGATAATTCATGAAACCGGCACCGTCTTGGGTTGTCAGGTGGATTTAGTGGCTTTGCTGTTGAAGCTACTGAGGGGTTTCCCCTGCATGTAATCAGATTCCACCCAAAATGTTATGATATGATACGATACTGATTCTGTTTCTACCTACTGATCCAGAACATAATTTCATGACTGAATGTAAATGATCTGATCTGTGCCTCGTGTTTCTTTGATACTTCTGCATGTTCACTTTGTTTGAGCTTGTATATATTAAATCCAATTAAAACAAAACAAAAAAAAAAACATGGTCTTTCACTGCTAAAAGTTTGAGAAGCCGTGTTCTGAGAAAATCAGCCAAAAGATTTTTTGGGGAACTCGCTACAGTTCCCAAAAATCTAATTCACACTAATGTAGGAGGCATTAAATATGGCAAGAGAACATTTTTTATAAAAATGTAAGGAGGGTTTCTTAGACTTTTCCACTGGGCTGAATGTTAATCTTAATTTACAACAGTGCCAAAGGAGTAGAAGGAGGAAATGTGTCAGCCAGCGTAAACAGGACAAAGGAAAACCCATTAATGGGCAAAATTGCTGACCAGGTCCATTTATTACACAAAACTTATCAGGAATTTCCTAGTGTTATGCCACACACTGTAGCACAGGAAGAACACTTTATACAGGCAAAATATTCAAAGAAGCTCAAAATCACTTATCCATTCTGAATCCTAGAATATAAAGCAGACTCTGTTTTACTGAACAATCGAGTCTTTAATGGAAAAAAAATAACACTTTTATTCAGAACCATCAAACAAAACTACTATGGAATTATATTTATAGCTTGTTTTGATGCTCACAGTATAAAAAAAAAAGGCATCACATTGCAGCTCTGCTCCCTTTGGGCGCAATATAAGCCCTCCTAGAGGTTAACTGCATGCCCTAGTTGGGCTAATTACGGACACTCTTATCCACAAGGAAAAGTTTGATGAAGTGGTGCTGTCAAAGCGCCAAGACTTCAGAGTCTCCACTCCTACCTGCCAGTACCAAAATGGCAATTGTGAAGATATTCGTATGACATACATGTTACAGGAAAAATAATAGGAGAAGCACTATGTTGGAGCTTTATGATGAAAATAACATGAGAGAGGAATTTAAAAGCAGAGGCATTTGAGGGGAATATAAACTATCCCCAAGGCAGCTGTTTTATTTTACTAAAGTGGCCAGTGGGCCTGGTTCTACTCTAAATAGCTGTATGGTTTTAACCCATGAACTTATGCTGCGTTCGACTTGAAGTCATAACTCGTAATTCCTGACCTCCAACCAGGAAAAACTAAGAAAATGCTCCCTCAACTCGGAATTCCTACTCGGGAACACGGGCTGATCTCCTCAACTCGGAGTTGAATGAATGAGAAAGAAATCGACATAATTCCAAGCTACGGCTTCCCACTTCCAAGGTAAGTTCTACTGAAGCTCTGAATTTCTAACTAGGAAAAAAAAAGAAAACGACCCCTCAACTTGGAATTCCTACTCATGAAGTCGGGAGGGCGTATTCAGTGCCGAGTTCAGCGCATGACTTCTTGTCAACATCATCAACAGTAAACAAAATAACACTTCATTAATGTAAATAAGTTCATAGAACTTTAGCACAATCAACACATTGCAAAAGACACATGAGCTGGAAAATTTATAACACTGACCGTAGTGTTTTGAGAAAGCAAATACAGCATAACCTCATGATCACTATAATCTTAGCTTGTTGCTGGCAAAACATACGCTTTCATGGTGGCGTCCATGTTTTTTTTTTCCACGTTGTGGCTTGAAAATGATGTAATTCCGAGTTTAGGCTTTCCAGGTCTGAGTTAAGTCGAAAGTTGCATTATTATTCACTTATTCCTCTTCAGGAATGTTTCAGTAAATGCTATTAATTACTCGGTAATTAGTGTAACTAATAAAATGACAAGTGGAAATACCTTATATGGAAATATAAGATTACAATAAACCAAATATAAGATTATTAAACCTATTTCAAGGCATTTGTACTCATTTCAAGCTTGAAATAGTCTTGTGCTATTGGCAGATAATTCTTTACTCATTTTAAGCATTTATTTCTAAAAAGAAGCAAAATTATCTGCCAATGGAATAAAAAAACTACAAGCTTGAAATGAGTAAAATGTCCAGAAAAAAGTTTAATGATCTTATTATAAGATTACAGTGAAACCAAATATAAGAAATACTAGCTATATTTGACTTTATTCAAGATATTTTCACTTGATAAAATGACTTTTTTTTTTTTTTGCAGTGTAAATACTGTATATGTAAGAAATAAAACACGGCCAGGCATGCTGGGAAAGGAAACTGATCCATGATGCCGTGGTGTGATATGATTTACTCCTCATATACCATAAATTCCCGACGATTAGGCTACTAATGAGCAAACAATTTATTAATGACTGCTTTTTTAAACTGTCTGTATTTACATTTAATGTTGTAAAAACGTCCTCGAAACAAGTTCCTGTTCCCGCTTATGTTACAGAAGCTATAAATGGTCATTCCCTCATCAGCCTCTCTTCTTTTCTCTCTCTCCTGAAGTAGATAAGACAAAAAAAATGCAGCTTTTCATTTTACTGCGAAATCACAAAGCATAAACTGCTCCTTCGTGAAGACTTCCACTTAGCGTTAAACCTCCTAACTGTTACAAAGCGCTGACACTGGAGACTCCTTAAATACAGTAAAGGGTAAATATATACACTTCCTAACGGAAAGCTTCACCATGTCAAAGACTTTTTTAGTTAAATACCAACACGTTTTTAAATCTGTTTGTGAGTGAGCTGTTACTACAGAAATGATAACATTTTAAAATAACAGATAACAACATCTGACCAATCAGATCTGAGAATTCACCAACGCTCTGGTATGAGGTGTAACGGAATAGAAAAATAAACCTGAAAATTCCTACTAATCATGCTACACTGAACAAAACCAACAAAGAATAAACTCTACTTAAAGTGACGTGCGCTTTTGGTTTTCAGTTCCTGCTTCCTGTGACAACATACTTTGTTTCACATTGGCATAAACGGCTGCAAGGGTGTAGCCTACACAAGGCAAGCCTATGAGTCAAACTCTGAAAAGTCTTTCATACCCAAATGAACTTTTGGTCTTTCATCATCTACATCAATACACTCAATTCACTCAATTCATCTTAAATACACACAAAAACACAGATTTTTTTGTTCTGCAGTGAAGGAGCAACATTTGGAGAGAGAGAGAGAGAGAGAGAGAGAGAGAGAGAGAGAGAGCAGACATCTGGGCGACTCGCCGTGGACTGATACACATCTAAACCCCATCTACTGATTATACTGCCATTGAGACAAATTAGAATCTGACTCGGAGGAAATCATATGATTGAGATTTATCTTTAATAAGGGCTTTTTAACCCCCTTTAGGCCATATTCTCTTCTTCTTGTGGAATACACTGCTCCTTTTTTTTTGACCACAGTAACAACAATTACTGATACTGTTCGTGTTTTACTTTATATAGTACTACATGACATCCTGGAAAGTGTCCATTTTGCATGTATTTGTTTAATCATTTTTGAAGTAAAGGCCGCTATATATAGGTATAGACTGTATACCAAAAATGTTTATTACAACGTGGGTTAAAATTCTCATGCTATCAGTACATATGATGGTATAAAGGAATTCCCATTCATTTCACCACATCGACAAAATCAAACCCCGAATTCCACCTATCCATCCATCCAAAATATTCTTTTATTGATCCAGACAATAAACAGATAATCCTTTAAAAACTAGGCACTGAAAACTAGACTGACTGATGAAACTGCGTTATCATCACTGGTTATAAAAATAAATGGAGTGTTTTGTTTGTGATGGATGCAAACACCTCCCCCAAAACAAGAAAAACAATTCTAACAATGCACTCTAATCTATCCAAACCTGGTCCATTGAGCATCTTTGCCACATCATTTATACAAATATACATTATATGGACAAAAGTATGTAAACACCTGACCATCACTCCCAAGTTCTTGTTGAACATCTCATTTCAGATTTATTCCCCCTTCGCTGTTATAATAAGCTCCACTCTTCTGGGAAGGCTTTCCACTAGATGTTGGAGCGTGGCTGTGGGGATTTGTGTTCA
>CM075017.1:1923362-1934136 GCA_037576675.1 Pangasius sanitwongsei | reverse complement strand
AACTGCCTCTACTACTACCATTACTACTACTACTACTCCTAACTGCCTCTACTACTACCATTACTACTACTACTACTACTTCTCCTAACTGCCTCTACTACCATTACTACTACTACTCCTCCTCCTAACTGCCTCTACTACCATTACTACTCATACTACTACTACTACTCATACTACTCCTCCTAACTGCCTCTACTACTACCATTATTCCTGCTTCTTCTCCTCCTATTTCTACTATTATTACCACTACTACTACTACTGCTGCTCCTACTATTACTACTACTACTCATACTACTACTACTACTCATACTACTACTGCTGCTACGACCATTATTCCTGCTTCTTCTCCTCTTACTACTACTATTATTACCACTGCTACTATTCCTACTACCACTGCTACTACTCCTCCTTCTACTCCTATTATTACCACTGCTACTACTCCTACTACTACCATTACTACTACTACTCATACTGCTACTCCTGTTACTACTACCATTATTCCTACTACTACTACAATCTCTACTATTACTACTACCACTGCTACTACTCCTATTCCTACTACTATTATTGCCACTGCTACTACTATTACTACTACTAACTGCCTCTACTACTACTCCTACTACTACCATTACTGCTACTACTACTGCTACTACTACCATTATTCCTACTACTACTACTAGCTCTACTATTACTACTACTGCTGCTACTACTCCTACTACTATTATTACCACTGCTACTTCTACTACTACTACTTCTACTACTGCAGCAAACTACCACTGCTACTACTACTACTATCATTATGACTACTACTGTTACTTCTACTACTCATACTACTACTACTATTACTACTACTCATACTACTCATACTCCCACGCCTACAAGTAGTAGTAGTTGTACTATTACTTATACCTCTACTGTATATAATAACTACATATTTTACAACATATTTGAAATATTACAACTCAGAGGAGTCCTCGAGCTGCCTACACACCAAGATACACAGAAATCATTTCTATTTGATCTTCACATGGCCATTTTTGTTTTGAAATATCATGTGTGAAACCAAACACATTAAATGTCTTCTTGTTCAAAATAAACTGATTTGTCTCCTACGTTTCTTCCTGGGGTTACGCTAAATTTATGCGTCACAGTGCCTGAATAAAAAACACTAACTTTTGGAGTTTTATTGGTATTATTATTATTATTATTATTATTATGTTTATTTATTTATTTTATATTATTATGCAGTAGTATCTCTTTTCCTCCGGCCATAGGGGGCGCTCGAACAAACGGCACGTCTCTTAAAATGCAAGAAGAAGAACATGCACTTGTCTCAAATCACTTCATGTAGCACTGCGTAGGGCGCAGGCGCCATTTTGTTTCATAGCCTATGTAGGGCACTTGTGTAGGGAGCAGGCTGGTATTTGGTATTCGAGTTGGTTAAAGGCATTTCCGTGTTTTTTTTTTTTTTTCAGGAACACGCTCTAAGAGCTACACGTGTGTAAGTGTTCGTTCTTGATTGTGGAGAAAATCCTGCAGTGATGGGCAAAAAAGCAAGCAAACGGAACACGTTTAATTACAATGTGGACAGAAAGAAATTAAAAAAGAAGATGATAAAGAAGTACAGGCCAAGGATTGAATGGTAAGACCAGGATTATGTCTCTCTGTGTGTGAGCTGCTGGCTAAGCTAACTAGCTAACTTAGCGGTTGTCTTGGTAACTTGCTAGATAAAAAACAACAAGTAGTCATATTTGTAATGTTTATTAAAAATGTAAATGTTTATTCGGATTGAAATTTTGAAAGCTACAGCACTTGTATTTGAGCTACAAAGGGCTGGGCGATATGATATTAATATCGATATCGTGATAAATTACGTCACGATATTATTCTCTGAAATATCGCAAATATTATGATTTTTTAAAAAAATATTTTTTATAGTTATCTTTATTATTACAAAGAGATCAGACACAGTTGAGTTGATGTTAGTTTTGCAGAAAGTTTTATTTTTTTCTACTTTTTAATATTTAATTATTTTAGACATTTAAATAAATGTAATGTTCAAAACACATTGTTTTTTTTTTCCACATAACTTAAAATTTTTTTTTTTTAATTTTGTTGGAAGTTTTTAGCAAATCCGTGCAGCATGATGCATATCGTTTATTGTAGAAGTGTCTTTGTATCTCGTAATATACATAGATGTAAGCAGTCTAATATTTTTAAAATATTTTTTCCTCAACAACTGATTTAACTCATGAACTTGAAGTGAACCTGAAATAAAAACTGGTGCTTCACCTGACCAATAGTATATGTGTATATATATATATATATATATATATATATATATATATATATATATAAACTAAAAATATGTTGATGTGTCATACTGTACTACTCATCTGTTAATCCAAATAAATGATCTCAAGAACTTTTATGTCCCGTCCCCGGGGGCGTGTCTTACTCTGCAGTAGCACCTTGTTAGTAGTAAACATGGTTCTTCAGCGTGTCTTCCCCTTTTCTAACCATCGCTTTGATCCCGTACGTTGATCTTTTTCCTTCTGAAACAGGAAGTCCGAGTGACGGTGATTTGAACAGCCAATAGCGTTCGAGATACGGTCGATCTAAACGATCCTGACGGTAGCTTAGTGAGCTAGCGAAATGTAAAGAAGAGCTTTTTACGTACACAAACAGTTGCACTATGGACAAATAAAAACTCTTGCACTCTTTCGCACATTACTTTCTCTGAAAGCTGCTAAGATTCCTCCAAGCTGCTAAACGTATTTTCACACATTTTTACACATCTATATTTTGTCTAATAGATTCTATTCCATTATTAAACGTTTCTAGAGCGCTTTGAATTGCATTAAATGGATCACTAAGATTTGATAGAAGTGAATCTGCAGAAATTTACACCATTAAACCATTTCCTTGACGTGAGGAACTACAAGATCAAAATAAGAGCAATTTTTTCCAGATGCAGTATCGTATCAGTGTCCATAACGCTAAAGGACGGGTAGAAAAAAAGCTTAGAAATGCAGATTTTAATTATATATATATTAAAATGTATTATATCATTGGTGAATGTAATTGTTTTTGTTTCTGTAAGTGAGCAGATCCGGAAAGCTTGGGATATCAACAAAACAACCAAGCAGAACATGCAGGACATGGGCCTGGCGTTTGGAACCAGAGGTGTACTTCCTATCACGAGCAAGGCGAGAACGCGTTTATATATATTATTTTGGAGCTGAATTATTTTGTTTTTCGATTCGTCATGACATTGTTTCATTGTTCTACTCCTAATCTCTGTGTTTCTTTAATCACAGGCCAACGACGAACCTGTGACTCAAACCATAAAACCCTACGTGATCAGAGGTGTGATGTTTAAACCTCAGTCTTTACATTAACTGAGTTAGTAATAAGTTCAGTCGTGTCTGTAACACACCATGATCATTGGATGGTAAATGTTTTTCCTCCCCAAATAATAATGAATTGCTCATTCAGAAAAAAAGGTTATCTCAGTATCATTTTATTTATGTGTTTATTTATAAATAGATTTTTATGATAATAGATGAAGCCTTTACAATAACAGATGACGTTATTGGAAGATATCGGCGCGTTATTCCTCTCACACCACAGCCGTTTGATAGCGACTGCAGTTTCCCGTTCATTAAAGAACACGTCATACTTCTTTATCGGTGTATTTTTACGTTTAGTGTTTCCTGGAATGTCCAGGAACCACGTTATCGCTCACGTTAGATCAGATATACGTATATCAGAGTCTTTCCCTCAGCACGAACTTACAGTTTCACTTCTGACTGTTACACTGGAGACTCCTTCCAAAAATGCGAAACCTTTCGCTGACGGAAAACGTCACCATATCAGCGATTACGCACGTTTTTCACCGTACAGCCCCTGGGTGAGATGTTACTATAGAAACGATAACACATTAGATCGAGCGGCGGTATCGACCGCGCTGTTGTAGAAAATTAATTAACATCATCTGACCAATTAGGATCGAGTATTCGACAGCGTAAAAACTTTTGGGAAAGCACAAATAACTGGAACTGGAATAAGAGTGTGCTAAGACTCTCTTATATCCTGAGATGTCGAACTCTTTTGACTTCCTGTTATGTAGTAGTGTACTTTTAAAGATTATTAACTGCCAAAATAAATCCATTGACTTGCTACGTGTCATATCGCTGATATTTACGTGAAAATTATGTGCACACGATCTTTACGTTATAAAGGGAAGTTGTATTCCTGTGAGCTACTTCCTGTGGTCTTGATAAGCGTATAAGAAGAGCGTAAAAACAATCTGAGAAATTAAGGAGATAATTAGAAAGGAAAGCCTTTCTCACTGGAAAGCAGGTAAAAGGTCAGATAACAGAGGCTTGCTTTAGAGCTTGCATGTGATGCACATTACTGCCAGCTACTTTCTCTAAAACCTTTTTTTACTTTGTTCTTTCCAGAAATGGAAGAAGAGGCCAGTCTGCCGAGAAAGGACAACACGACGTGCTCTACTGATATAATCGAATTTGTTCAGCATATGATTAGGGAGTACGGCGAAGACTACAAGGTAAGAGACGGCCACGCGTTAAGCCGTTCAGCCGAGTAAACCGGTGAAGCGTCGTCATTGTGTGTCGGATGATCTCGTTACAGGCCATGGCGCGAGACGAGAAGAACTACTATCAAGACACACCCAAACAAATCAAGAGGAAAGTGGACTTGTACAAGCGGTGTCACCCCGAGGAGCACGCCGCCTTCGTCGCCTCTTTGCGAGCACAGACGTCGTCCTGAATGAAACTCTCTCATCAAGATAGAAATCACAAACGGACTACATGGACCACGTCTTTACAGCAGAACCTGTAGTATTCATGGAGTTGTGTGTGTGTGTGTGTGTGTGTGTGTGTGTGTGTATATATATATATATATATATATATATATATATATATATATATATATATATATATATATATATATATATATAAAAAATGTATTTTATGTGATTGTTTTTTGGAGTGATCCTGTTCTACTCTAAAGCATAACTTTTTGTTGTATGTTGTCATAAGTTTATTTCTGTATACAAAAAAAATTAAACTTTTAATGAAATCTACTTAGGTTTGTTTTGTTTTTTTGGACAGGTCTGCCATAACATTCCCAAATTTTGCCCAGGAGCTCCAGGTTTTAAGTTATCACTGAAAAATACTACAACAGTCTTCTTTTTTTTTTTTTCCTTAAATAAAAATAGAGGATGAGATTTTTTTCCTTTAAATTTTCCTTCATGTTTGGGTGAGCCTCAGGTTCAGTTCATGTTCTTGGCTGACAGGAGCGGGACCCTGATGTGGTATTCTGTTGTTCTTCCTCTTGTTGTGCGCTCTGACATGCTTTTCTGCTCACCGCGGTTGTAATGAGTGGCGTCAGCTTCCTGTCAGCTCAAACCAGTCCTTCGAACCAGTTCTCCTCTGACCTCTCATCAGTGAGGTGTTTCCGACCGCAGAACTACCGCTTACTGGATGTTTTTTGTTTTTCGTACCATTCTGTTTAAGACTGTTGTGTGTCAGAAGCCCAGCAGATGAGCGATTTTTGAAATTCTCCAACATCTGGCACGATCGAAGTCACAGAGATTTTTTTTTCTCCGGTCTGATGTTTGACGTGAACGTTAACCGAAGCTCACGAGCTGTATCTGTGTGATTTTTATGCATTGCGCTGCTGCCACACGGTTGGCTGATTGAATAATTGCATTAATATGCACATATAAAAGCCTGGTTTATGCTTGATGCTCATTTGCAGTATTATACATACGGCTGAATTTCAGAACAATAGTTTAATATTTTAAACAAACATTGGCACTGCAGTGCTTCCTGATAAGGTACATATGAGATTTTAATCTGTGATGCGCTGTAATCACTCCACTCCAGGCATTCACAAAATATATTACTTCCACTTACAAATGTCCTAACAGCAGAGTGCTGACTATTCACACCTTCACAAAGTTTAAATAACACACACGTACTGTACATAACACTATAAACATGACTTACATAGACAAAATGTGACAAGTCATCTAGCTTCCACTGGTTAAACTCATAGGTGGTTAACCATTAACATAAATATCAGTAGGTCAATATTGCAGCGTTTTCATAAATCAGTAGTACTGTCCTTATGGAAGGGTAAACATCGCCTTGTGTAGCAAGGCATATAGATTACGCAGTAAAAGTGTGTTTGTACAATTGTGCAACTCATTCAAAACAACCCTCACTGCAAAGCTATATGACATTTAGGTAAAGATTAGAAAGGTGTCTGAGGTATCAACTGTTAAAACACAGAACTCGTGCAGCTTAGAAACAAGAGAAGTAGCTGTAAAACAGACGTGCATGTACGCCAAAGAACATGCCACAAATGCAATTCCTATAACAGTGATGTAGGTAAAGGTTTGTATCCCAAACCTGGACACACAACATAAGGCTATGCAGAACTGGAGGCGTTTGTGTGGCGGCCTGGGAAAACCCTTCGAATGTT
Source organism: Pangasius sanitwongsei (assembly GCA_037576675.1). NCBI lineage: Eukaryota > Metazoa > Chordata > Actinopteri > Siluriformes > Pangasiidae > Pangasius > Pangasius sanitwongsei. The sequence continues at coordinate 1,927,620 of CM075017.1, read as the reverse complement.
GATCATATCTACTATAGTATATCTGTAGTAGTTCCGAAATCAGCAGCTACAAGCTTCCCTGAACTGAAATTGCATTCTTTTTTCTTATTTTGCATATAAAATCTGGTTACCCCAGTAGTCAAAGAGAGAAAACTGCTTCTAAAAACGTAACGCGTCTACTTACGGTAAAACAACATTGCTGATAAATTTTAAAGAATTATACATTTACAATGGGAAATTATCTCTCACTTTGATTATCAGCATCATCCTCATCAGTCTCTGTCTCAACACCCGACGTAAAAGTCCCTTGCAGCATTTAAACACAAGCATCGGCTCCCTAGAAGCGCTATCACGTGAGATCGCGAGTTCAAATCCTGGCGATGCTACAGCCGTCTGTAGCTGGGAGATGAGGGAGCAAAGTTGGGCGTGCTCTAGGGGTGGGAGGGGCATGCATACATACTCTCCCCTGTCAATCTGAACAACACTAGCCAATCGTAGGCATCTGAGCTTGAGCTCGTGTATGTGGAAGAGGGCGGATAGCACTTTCCTCAAAGTGTGCTAATTGTCTCGTCACTCAGCCGATCTCTCGCTAACGTTGGTTAGGAAATAATCGCTTCTTTCTACGCGACTAAACTAGATGTCCTTTTAGCTATGGCACATAGCTATCGACAAATATGAACAAAGTATGAAATTCACTGTGTGAGGAAATCAAATTTAGCTAGCAAGGTTTTAGACTGACTGTTTATACTAAACTGGCTCATTACCCAACACGATTAGAAGTTAGAAAGTAGACTTTTTCTGAGGCAGGAGCATCCGATGTGAAGTGAAGGTCATTTTGCGTGTATTGCTATGTCTTAGTTATATGACCATTTTCTTGTAGCCTCCATATTTGTGAGCATTAGCAAGGAACGCAAAACACTGTCTTAAAGTATATTATTAGCAGAAAAATCAATTTCTTTTCCATTATTTAGCCACAGCGATATCCGATGGGTTTTCCCAGTCGCCACACATATTGATTACACGGATTATAATAGTTCATAGTATTGTTTATGGAACAATAAAGTGGAGTCACTTTCACTCCTGATACCTGACTCATAATCCTTCTGAGAAACAGCAAGTGCTTACAACAAACCCTTTGATTGTATCGAGCTTTTTCATCCTGAGACTATCTGAAAGATCCCCTTATACGCATCGCACTAGTTTTGATCAGACTCTAGTTTGATGAGCAGATCCTGAAGATTCTGGAGACTGCAGGGCTCAGATTCTCCCACAGAGCTGAGCTGGAGAAGGAAGAGCTTCCTCTGATCCGGGACTGAGGCCAGAGAGAGAGCATCACGCAGCTCAGGCACACTAACAGCATCCAGCTTGTCCTGAAACGACGGGTAACGCGACAATCATTTTGAGGAACTGACTAACTGCATCAACGTTATTGTGTCTGTTGTTCATTAAAGATTTATTTTCTCTATTTAAATTGTTAATCGAGTGTCCTAATACACTTCACTACATACAGTAGTGCAGTGGATCCTTCCTTGCACACTCCTAATGTGTCCTAAAGTCTGAAGTGTTTACTAATGAATACACTAGAATTCAATTTAATTCATTTATACGTTGTTAGACTACTGTGCTAGTAACTATGTACATGTGTGTTGGATGACGGTGTCCTGGTCACCTGTTTGTTTCCAAGTATTACAACTGGAAGTCGCGTGTCGAGGCTGAGAAGGCGGTGAAGTTCATCTTTAGCCAGTGGGAGTCGTCTTCTGTCTGAGGAGTCCACCACGTACAGCAAAATATGTGCTCTCTTCAGGAAATCGGACCAGTACGCACGCAAGTCCTCACCACCACCAACTGAAAAGAAAAACATGTCTTGTCACGTGGTATTGAGTCTTTTTCCATGACTCATTACACCGACTTATTGACCTGCTTTTCCTAGATTCAGACTAAAGGACATTGTCAACAATGATTTTTCCACCTCTTCTTCATGTAGCAGACTTTCAAGGTTTAGTTGATAAACAAACAAGAATGACAGTCAGTAGAATCAGTAGAACAAACATAAAAAAAGAAAAGGAAAAGCTGTAGGACGTGATCATCTCCAGCAATAAGTGAGACTTGATAACTCATTACTTGGTTACTAATGTAACAGTTATTATTATTATTATTAAAATATTATAAAGGAAGATGTATGAAGGCACATTTGCTTCATACTTTCTAGGAAGTCGAATTCGCAAGCGGGTGTGTGGAGACGGATGAAGTTGAAGCCACGCGTTGGGGTGCACTTTCTTTTGCTAGCTGCTCCATTCAGCTGCTGTAGAACGCTGCTCTTCCCAGCGCCGTCTAATCCGAGGACGAGGACCTGCCTCTGTCTGCGCTCCTCTTCCTCCTAATACCACATTTAAAAGAAAAATGAAAACTTATCTCCTGAGTGATTTTAGTCAAGTACAATTCATTCATTCATTCATTCATTCTTTATCTTGTTCACTAGGCGCACACTCATTCACACCTAGGGCCAGTAGGAGGAAACCGGAAAACCCAGAGGAAATCTACGTGAACATGGGGATAACATGCGCAATGTGATTTAAGGATAGAAACTGGAGATCCTGGAGACGTGAAGCAGCGACACAACAGCCGCACCAACGTGTCGCCTTAGTCAGGTACTAAGGGTCCCCAAAATGTAAGCACAGACTTTCTCACCTCTCCACCAAGCCACCTACAAACAAAAGAGGTGCCTTCACACACAAGTGATTAGTGTTCTCCTCAGAGCATGTTGAGGCTCTGAACTCTACAGTGCAAGTTCAGGAAAGATTTGATGTCTGGCTTCTGTACGTTTAATAGTGGCACAAAATAGCAAAGCATAGCAAAAAAAAAAGTCCTTTTTTAGTGTTTATACAGGTTACCTTCTGTTTCGACATGAAGAATTTCAAAAGCAACAATTACACTCTATTACTATATTAGAAAACAGAAACGGAAAGATCGAATGCCTTTATTCAGGTATGTATTTTTTTAGTTTTCTTGAGTCGGGGGGAGGAAAAATACCCTAAAATCTTAGTGAAGTTCCTGATCTGGTACAGATTGCCTGGAAATTCTGTACAAGTCATTCATAGTCAGAGCTGCTCAGGTCGGATTTGGTGGGAGTTATTAAACAAAACATTATTGTGGCTAGATAATGCAGATGGTGTCAAGATATGGTTAGTTAGCTCGCTAGCTAAACAACAGGCTGGACTGGATAGTAAAATGCATGTCAAATAACAGAGAACATTGCAACCACAGATAATAAAAATACAACAAAAGCAATAAAAAGCGATAGCTAAATACGTTCTCAGAGCCTCAAATACTGGCCAAAAACATGGCCAAACCGCAGTAAGCCAGTGGTGATGTAACAACGGAGACACACTAGTTAGTGTATAGTATGCCGTTTGGGACGCAGCTTTGAATAGTCCTTGAATGTGTATGGACTCACGGCTTTCAGATTAAGGGCATTTTCACACTTTGTCCAAATACTTGAGTCCACACTCAGAATCGATTCTAGGTTCTTGATTATAATCTCAAGTTTACATTCACATTCCTTCTGATCCGTGGAACAACTGCACATTTCCATACATCACTTTTGTGCAGACAGGTTTGCAAAATGGTAAGCGCTAGGTTCATCCATTCATTTTTTTTTTTTGTACCAACATAAGCATCAAAGATAAACAAATTTATGGATGATGTTCTCAGTGCAAGTGCTCACAACACAAAGCTGAACTAATTACAGTGCTCCAGTCCTATGAAATTCTGGCTTTATGCATCAGTAACCAAAGCAACCCTTTCCCCGGCATCACGAAGGTTGAAACAGGAAGTAACGTGAAAAGTCGAACAAGTTGGAATGGTTTGGTTGAAGTGAGCTCCAGACCAACATTTTCAAAAGGACCAGGGATCTGTTCTCTGGAACGCTCCCGGGCTTGAAAAACAGCGTTCACGCTTCACCAGTTGCTCAGAAGGCCCTGCGTGAAAACAACCTGAAGCTTCAATGTGTATCTTGCAAACACATTTTTTTTTTCCCCCAAAAATCGCCAAAAATCTCCCATCCAGCATTTTTAACCCATGAGGATTTTTGCTAAGCGGCAATTATACCATGTAGCCTTATTTCCCACGTGTAACATCTAGAAACTTTAAATCTTAAATTAGCAGATTTGTCAAATCAAATAACAATAAGTTGGACTAGACGACTTTTCCTCCTAAGACGGCTTAGGTCCTTCGACATCTGCAGGAAGATGCTACATATGTTTTACCAAACTACAGTAGC
>CM075017.1:1893846-1915177 GCA_037576675.1 Pangasius sanitwongsei | reverse complement strand
CTGATACGATACAATTTCAATCCGTAAGCCAACGATTCAGTATTTAACGATACTACTGAATCTGATACGATACAATTTTGATTCGTAAACCAGTGATTTGACATTTGGCGATACTACTGAATCTGATACGATACAATTCATAAGCCAACGATTTGATATTTGATGATACTACTGAATCTGATTCGAAACGATTTCGATTCATAAGCCGGCAATACTACTGAAACTGCTATGATTACGATTCATAAGCCAACTATGCAGTATTTTCGCGATACTACTGAATCTGCTGCGATACAATTTCGATTTGTAAGAATCTGATAAGATTCAATTTTCATTCGTAAGCCAGCGATTCGATATTTGAGGAAACTAGTGAATCTGATACGATACAATTTTGATTCGTAAACCAATTATTCGATACTTGACGATACTACTAAATCTGCTGTGATTACAATTCATAATCCAGCAATTCGATATTTAACGATACTGCTGTATCTGATTTGAAACAATTTTGATTCATAAGCTGACAAAACTACTGAAACTGCTATGATTAAGATTCATAAGCCAACTATGCAATATTTGGCGATACTACTGAATCTGACACGTTTACGGTTCATGAGCCAGCTATTTGATATTTGATGATACTACTGAATCTGATACCAAACGATTTCGAGTCATAAGCCAGCAATACTACTGAAACTTCTATGATTACGATTCATAAGCCAACTATTCAATATTTGGCGATACTACTGAATCTGCTACGATACAATTTCAGTTTGTAAGCCAGCGATTCGATATTTGACGAAACTACTGAATCTGATACGATTACAGTTCATAAGCCAACTATTCGATATTTGATGATACCCCTGAATTAGCTACGATAAAATTTTGATTCTTAATGCAGCTATTCAATTCTTAAGGCAACAGTTCGATATTTGACGATAGTACTGAATGTTCTACTTCATAATACAATACAGTTTCAATTCATAAGCCAACGATGCGTTATTTGAAGATGCCACTGAATCTGATACGATACAATTTCGATCTTTAAGGCAACGATTCTATATTCTGATGATGAAACTGAATCTGCTACGACATGATGTCATTTTTATTCATAAGGCAACGATTCGATGTTTGACAATACCAGAGAACCTGTTCAATATGTGATACAAGTTAAATTCTTAGGACAACAGTTTAATAATTGACGATGCTACAGAATCTTTTACGTTATGATACGATACAATGCGATTTCGTTTCACAAGCCGATGATTCGATATTTGCCGATGCGATTCGATTTAGCGTCCTCAGAGCGATACGTGACCGATTTTGTTCAGAATCTGCTTCAGGCCTGGCGTTAAATTCATGAATGATGACGACGTAGAGAAGAACTATTTTAAAAATATCGGCGTTACGACTAAATCGCCTTGCTAGCCTGTTAAGTTGCGTACACATCAGCTTACAAATATGCTTTTTTTTTTTTTTTTTAAATGATTTATGGTTGTTGCTTCGATTCATTTCAAAGATCTTCGAAATCGATATATCGGTCCAAATCGTCGGATCGTTGCACTTCCGTTATGTTATGTTGTTATGTTATGTTATGTAGGCTATGTTTTTCGATACTTTCCAAACCGAATAACAGCGTATTTGTTTCACGTTTTCATCTTAAGAACTTCACGTGCCTTCGGATAACGTCCACATCCGTTTGATCCGCTGCATTACTGAAGCAGGCCTCACTGTAGAGGCGGACGATATTATCTATATGGCAAATATCATATCGCAATATTTCAGGACCTGATATAAATCGAAAGTTTTTTTATATATTTTTTTTTTTTTTTTTTCACAGATCATGATGTTTCTGTGTAAGGAAGAAAGAATCCAAATAACAGACAGTAAACAGTAGCGCTGCATTTAAAAATAAAACTTTTAAAAATGATAGTTATTTCGATGATACTTTTATTTAACGTGAACGAAAAAAGGGAGTTTTAAAGAATGAAAATATTATCGGAAAACTTGATTGCTATTTAAAAATTGATCGTGATTTCTCGTGGCATAATTTATCGTGATATCGATATCGGTATTATATCGTAATATAATATCAGCCTTAACTTAATGTAAACTTTTAAATGGTGTGTAATCTGATTTATTTTATTTATTTATTTCTTTTCAAGCTCTACATTTTAGGATTTTTTTTTTAAGCTCTATTTTGTTACTTTGTAAGTGACTTCATTAATATTTTTCTGCTGCAAAGAATTTATCTTGACCTGACATTTAAGCTAAACAGTAACCATTCTGTGGCATTTTTTTTTTTTTTTCCCCCCCGGTCCTATTTGGACTTTGTCCTAAAATCTTTGCAGGAATGCACAAGATTATTAGAGAATGTTCAAGCTTCACCGACTCGTGCATATAAAAGTAGCTTTTTGAACGTTTCACCATCCGTGCATTGATTTTCTTATTTTCTCTTCTCTTTAGATTACTGTATTTTTTTTTTTTTATTGTTGTTGTTGTGCTGATTTTCCCTCCCGGCTCACACCGAGTCGAGCGTTGGAACACGATAGCGGTCCGACCACATTTTTTTCTCCCTTTGTGTGTGGTGCAACAGGTTTGGCTGTAGCTGGGAAACCAAGACGGCGAAAAAATTTGTAAACAAGCACCTAGGACGCATTCCTGAAAGTACTGCATGAGCATTGCACATAGAGGCATGCAAAAGGGGGGAAAAAAGAAAGAAAAAAAAAAAAAGGCCCCGGTTCTCCCCCATAAAACAAAAACCATCCCTTTCACTGCATGCCAGGGTGCACGGCAAGGTCAAAGTTCACCACACGGCTCTGCAAAAAAACCCAAAAAGGTGTGAATTGCAGCTTAGGATGCATGTAGAGGTCTGTAAATATCCGAATAAACAGAATTCTGGTCTGGGTCTGTGGTCCGCTTTAGAGAACCTGGTTGTTTTTTTTTTTTTAATTCTTTTTAAAAATACCTCGAGTATCAGCCGGTATCCGATACCCATCCGCTATTTTTTTTTAAATGGCTTTGAAATTATATTTTTTAAAAATCTGTTTTGGAAGCACTTTACTTAAATACAAGAAATACAAGCAAAAAAATTAGAGCTCCGACATCAGCATCGGGATCATACCAGCAAAAACAAAATGGTGGATCCGATTTCATATCGGGCATCGGATTCTGTAACAAGATTAGAATTGGATTTGGAAACGAAATATGTTTTTGGAACTGGAAATGTTTACCTGTAAAGAGACGTGACTGTTTTTTCTTTTTGTTAGGGTTGATTTTATTATATTTATACTTTATGTTTGTTACAGTTTATTTACTGTGTAAGGGGATTTCTTTTTAACTGTGAAGTGTAAAAAAAAAAAACAAAAAAAAAAACCCAAATTGAAAGCTTAGTATTTTTAAAGAAAACATAAACATATACCACAGTGCAGTTCAATTCTCCAATCTGATTGGTCAGAAGGCCCGGACAGTCCTTCCGGCTCTAACATGAGCGATACGTTAATATCGACGCGCTCGTTCTAACACTTTATCGTTTCTATAGTAACACCTCTTGCACAGGGACTTTAACGGAAGAAGCGCCACATAACCTAAGACTAATAATAAACAGATTTAAAAACGTGGTGGTGTTTAACAAAGTAAAACATTGTGAAAAAAAAAAAAATCTTTGTTTTGGTGACCTTTTTTTGTTAGGAGACATTTATTCAATATTTATGGAAGGAGTCTCCAGTGTCAGTGCTTTGGAACAGTCGTGGTGCTTTGCGAAGTCTTCAGGACAGAGGAGTTTAACGCTTTCCAGTTTCTCTGTAAAATGACAGACAGAGCGCCATCTCGGACGCTACTCAACATTAAATCTGACTATAAACCGTTAAAATGCGTGACGTGTCCTTCTTTAATAAATTGAACACTCTAATCTTTGGCAAATCGCTGTGGTATATGCGGAATAACACTCCAGATCATGCGGTTATACGAAAATAATCCACTTAAGGGGTGTAGCGGCACTCCACCGCGTGTTGTGCCGTATCACACCACCCCAGCGCGCGTTACTTTCATATAACTGCACTCGATTGGACTGCTTTTCCAATCAATCAATCCGTTCCAATCTTTTCCATTTGTTACAGGATCAGACTGATTGCCTTCTTTTTTTCCCTCCAATATCAGAGCCACCATTTCTTTCCTCATATTATCGGCCCGGGTATCGGATCAGTGCCATGGCCATGAAGCCACGAATTCTAACTTCAATCCAGGCTTTTCTGGTGCCGTAACAATATAACATATAGAAACAGATCTGCTTTGAACAGTTACGGATATCTACGATATCATCAGAAGAAGCACTGATCTCCACACCAAGCACTCGAGCAAATCTGATTGTGTCATTCTCATGTAAACAAATGAATAATCTGATATGTACTGCTGTGTCCAAAAAAAATGCAAAAACCTGCTTAAACATTAGAAGGTCCTGAGTTTGCATGAAGGCAGACCTGTTAATCAGTGGCTTGCCAAAGTCGAGCAGCGGTTATTTATTACTCCACGCCAGAGCATGTGCTCGGATCCTGGGCTTGGCGCTAATCAGCTTGGACAGATTATTTTGGAATTAGTCAACGTGGAGATAGGAAGTAAATTAGAAAGCCATTTTTTTTCGATTGCTGTAATTATACATACAATTTTCTTAATTTCCTCGATTAACGAGCGAGATTCTGGTCGAGTTGTTTACGTAACGTAATTGCAGGGAATCTTTCCGAAGGATCTGCAGCGTAGATTTTTAGATAAACGAGAATATTCACAGCTCCATCGCTTGATAATGAGGTCCCATTTGACGTCGTTCTCTCCTGCGGTTGGAAAAAACACACACACACACACACACACACAGCACCACAGAGGCTGACTCTGTACACGCTCAAGTTATCAGGCAGCGAGCACTGCTGCGGTTAACCCACTTTTCCGCCGTACCGAGGCGAACGATTAAAGATCGCTGTGAAATCTGTGGAAAATATGAGATCTGAAATCTGCGTGCTGGACAGGTGAAGATATTTTTGAGTAGATACGGCAGAATTAAAAAAAAAAAAAAAAAAAGATTGGGATGAATTCTCACATCAGACGGATGTAACATGAAAAGCAGACACTCTGTATTGTTGCTATAGCAACCGCTCATTCACGTGGACTTGTATAATGGACGCTTCACATAACCTAAAACTAATAATAAATGGATTTAAGAAAAAAACGTTGCTTTTATTTAATCAAGAAAAACGTATAATGATTTCTTTGACATTTTCTGTTAAGAGATGTTTTTGTAACATTTACGGAAGGAGTCTCCAGTGTCGGTGCTTTTTCGTTACAGAGGAGTTTTTACGCTTTACGGTTGCTCTCTCTAAGCTGCGTGTTTTTTTCACACTGATAACAATATTCATACAAAATTCGATACGATACGTGGTGTTTCGATACAATCCTTTTTTTTTCCAGTACAGTTTTGTTTCCTTTTGAGTTCCTGGTCAAGTTCTGAAGGTCGATGTCAGCGGAGTCGCGTTTAGTTCTGTGCTAAATTAATTCACGTAAAAAATGCGGCTAAAGCACAAAGCGTTTATAGTTTACTTACTTTACTGGTTTCAAGTTCATCTTATTTTGCAAGTGCTCACAAATCTAGGAAAAAAGGTGTAATGTTTACTTGAACCGATTGCATTCTACAGTGGGGGCGTGGCTTTTGAACTTAATTCGCATATCCTTTCACAGAAGTTTAATTTCATTTTGAGCTTTATGGATGGGTTGTTTGCAATATTTCTTGTTTTGTGTGTGTGTGTGTGTGTAAGCGCACATAAGTAGTCATGTTTGGATTTGCCAGTTCAGTCTTTACGCTGAGTTAATGATAACTTCTAAAACGTGTACTTTTTACAGTCTGGACATTATGTAGCTCATTCAACTCAAGTTTGAGTAAAATTTACTTATTAAAAAAAAAAAAGAAAACTGCTAGTTGATTTTATTTGCATTCTCTATGAGAATAATCGAGAATAATCCGCTAGCTAATCCTCCGTGTCGTGTAAACCTTACTTAACATATGCTTAGTTAGATTTATTAAGATTTTATGGGTGGAAATTGTTTCCACTTTTCTGCAACTTTATTTATTTATTTATTTTTTTCAGTGTCTGGGAGGAACAGGTCTGAATCTTGTTGAATTAACAGACTTTATAAGATCATTTACAGTCGTGGTGCGTGTTTATGGTTATAATAATCAGGCTGACAGACCTTTACTTGTTATATTTACTAACGAGTTCTCCATTTAACCCGGAAAAATCGATGAGCCCCGAAACAAAAAGTTTCATGTGTACGGCGCTTCTAGTTTCTGCTGCTCTGCCGTTCTGCTGTTTCTCTTTCTCTCTCTCCCCTCCATGTCACCACCACGTCGCACATCGTTTTCTCCAAACAGACTAGTAAATAAACAGAAAGATTTGTAAAATGGGATGTAATATACTTTTGCGGTGCGATTTCAGTGACAGCGTGACCAGCGAATTGCGATCGTCTCAACTTTCTGAAAAAATTAGTAGCGATGTAATGATACACTCCGGTCACGATTCGATTCAATTCGGATCATGATACCAGATTCAATTCGATTCTCAGCAGTTTTGTCCGTATAAAACTAAATAAACCAAATAATTGCTACGAACAGAGGTTTAATATTGTCAACAAAATGCACTAGAGGTTCACCGTTATCTTAATAACTAAATAAATTTATAAATTCTCCCAAAAATGTGATTCAAGCGACGTGAGTCTAGCTAGCCGAATTTCAAACTAGCTACCCTTAGCCCGTATTTATCTCGACCGTCATGTTGTGTATGTACGTGAATGCGTGTTCTGCGCTTAGCTAGCTAGCTAGCTCACTATCTAAGGCTAGTCACATTTCAATATAGATATGAGTTTGTTCGCGAGTGGCCGACTTCCGCGTCATTTCCCGTTAGTCGCTGAGAGTGGAGGTAGGTTTGCTAAAGTTGTGACATCTAATAAGAAGAATTTTTTTTTTTTTTTTTTTTTAGACCTTATGAATGGCTGTCTCGTCGTTTTTGAAATGCCGTTGACGTGTGTGTGTGTGTCTGTGAGAGACGAATGCTATGCAGCTGACGGCGGTCCGGCAGAACCAGGCTTGCCTTGTCTTGTTTGTATTGAAGATGTCATTGCGTAAGACTGTGTTTTGGTTGTGAATATGGCTCATGGTACTAAATTAAATTATCACAAAAATATGTGAAATGGGATTTTTCTACACTCAGCTCTTCATCAGATTCGGATCTTGTCACTGGGAAGGACATTGAAGTTCCCTGAGCTCATTCGATGGTAAATTTTGGCACGTGGTCAGACCATGTGGCGTTCAAACCATGCTCGGTTGGTATCACGGCGCACAGAGTGCGGCGAGAAAACATTCCCCACACCATTACACCACCACCACCACCAGCCTGAATGAACTGTTGACATGAGGAAGGTCCGGTTCAAGAACTCGAGATTTATTGGACCAGGTGATCTTTAAAGTACGTGGTTGATGTACTTTAAGTGCAGAATGGAGAGCAGAACGAATTCCAAGCTTGTTAAGGACTTCCTTTTTTTTTTTTTTTTTTTTTTTTTTTTTTATAAATAAAGACACCTGGTTTGTAGTGGTTTTCAGCTTCCGTCCTCAGCCTTCGCTGTGCCAGTCGGTGTCTGGCTCTGCCTCAAATATTTTTGCAGGAAGAAGGAACGATAAGATTACACAATGCCATAATGCAACACAGCACTCAATGAAACAACTTCCATGAACGATGGCTGGTCTAAGCTCGAACGCTGTCACACAGCGTTCTTATTGACAAGATAATAATTAATTATTATTATTATTATTATTATTATTATTACATGTTGTTTATCATCATCCCTTTAGCATGGTGTGGTGAAAACATTCACTCCGGTAAATGGAATCTGTCCTCGATACGGGCCGTTCAGGGGTGCATCGGTGTTTTTATTGCCGGACCTTGAGCGCTGCGCGACGCTCTTTGGAGTCTCATAAACGAATGAATTTATAGAGTGTTCTGAATGAAAGTGTCTGACTCATCATTCAGCTATGTGCCGTGTTTGCGCTCAGCCGCACGCTTTGTCAGTTTGCATTAGAGCACGGGCGCTGAGTGTTTGACTTCCCAGGGGCTCGTCCGGGCTCCTCTGCAGCGACTCGAGAGGAGATAAGAAGCAGACACACCGCTTCTAAAACTCTCAAACTCTCTTCTGCAAGAATCGCAGGAATTGCTTATGAGCTTTCTGCGCAAATGTTTGCACCAAATTTGGTGCGGTTTTAATCAGGCAACTGATTTGACCATGTAAATCTGTATTATTATAATAATAATAATAATAATAATAATAAAGATTATGGTAGTTTGTAAACGTGTAAAATAATGCTGAAAGGCTTTACTGTCTTTCATCTTGCTGTATTTAAAGGTCTCATCCGGGCAGCAGAGCGATACGATGAATAAGATCTGGAACGGCATGTCGGTGACCACCAGCTGGCCTCTAGTCAGCCTCACGGTGGACAGATCGGGGTTTTTTTTGGGGGTGTGTGTGTGTGTGTGAAGGAATAATGGGATTTGCCAAGCCTTCTTTCTTAGCACCTCGGAAGCTTTCCTTTCTCTCCGGAGTTAAATTTTGAACAGGGGTCTCTGTGTGGCGTTTCATTATTCATAAGGTGAAAAAGGAGCCAGTTCAGTTTCATGGTCTGGAGAAGTGAGTAGGGGATATACCAACTCGTGGCAAGAAGGAGGGAGGGTTAGGAAGAAGCGGGATTTGTTTTCGTCAGGATTATACTACCGATTTTTTAAAAAATTTATTATTATTTTTTAATTTAACGAATGCCTTAAGTATGTATCTGGGTTCCGTGACTTAGAAGGTTAGCCAAGGTCATCTGTTTCACGTCTAATCCAACCTGACAGCCTCAACAGTGGGCCCAGAAAACCTTTACAATCCTGTGCTTTGACCAACAAACCGACAAACAGTTAGTTAATTACAAACATCCAACCTGCTGATTGAGGTTCGGAAATGTTTTGCCCAACCAGCCTAGCAAGACGGCTAGCTCGTGTTGGGTCTTCCAGCCCGCTTTATTAGCATCACAGACAGGAACTACGAATAAAGAGTGAGCGTCCTCACCGCCGCTGCTCTGCCGTCCTGAGCACCGAGCTTTGGAAGCCCGCAGCGTGTTGCCTCAGAAACCTCCAGGCGATGGGTCAGCAGGACCTGTGGAATGCCAGGCCTCGGTTTCCGGCTATTGTGCTCAGCAAGCACCCTAGAGGTGAATAGGCAGACATTCTTCCGCTACCCTTCCCCCCCTCCTTTCACTTTTACTCGCATGTCATATTCACAGAGTATCAGCTTTTATATCCAGTCCTTTTGCATCAATTTTGAAATTGAAACAATTTTTAAGGTGGCGCGGTGCCACGTTTTCTTCTCCGATCTCGATACTCATCTGATATCTTTTCCTTTAAGAGACCGAGTTCTTTTTTTCTTAATTCGAGCACTTCACTTAAAAAAAAAAAAACAATACAGGAAAAAACACATAGCTTAAAACAGGACTTGCACAAAAATAAAGTGTAAATATAATACAGTCAATCCTAAATATAATAAAAATTAAATTATGGCGCTTCATATGGAAATATATCAAGTCCAATTCCAATCTTTTCCATTTGTTACAGGATCGGAAATTGATTGAAGCTGAAATTTGGGGGAAAAGAGAGATGTGTTTTTTTTTTTTAAATATCATAGCTAAATATAGCTAAACCAGGAGTGTAATGCAGTATCTGTATCTGTTTAGTGCATCAATTCACAAAATATAACAAGAAATATCAGTTTGCAGAACTTAATTCAACTTGTACAGTTCCTCAGCCTCAGCTACATCACTCGAGTTCATCATTAAACTCAACCAGACGCTTTATGGATCTTTCTGGAACGCTATCTATCTTATGTGACTGAGGAAGTTTGGGAACTAGGTTTCAAAAACAGCGAAGTCTTTCCCAAATCACAGGACTGTTAATAAGCTTTGATCAGATTTACTTTAGTGATTGGATTTGTTACGTTGCAGGAGGATCAGAAACGTACGCTACGCTGGACACGAAGCAGTGGGGTCCTTTAAGTGCCCTTGTATTGTAATTCCTGTTTGAAGAAATTCTTTTAATAACGACGCAGAACGTTCACTTAAAGGTGACAAAAAACATGCGCAATAAACATCTTTTAAAAATATTTAAAAGATTATTTAAATGATTATTGTTTGGCGACTCCAGCAGAGAGATGCTTCTCAGTAAGCAGCTAGCGAGCTAAACGGAGCAGAGGTTCTGTAAATAAAAACATTCCTTTTGTGAATTATGCAGTTTTTACAGAAATAAAGTTTTACTATAGAGCTCATTAAAGCTGTGCGTTAACTACTGACGATAAGCAAAATAAGAAACAAATCAAATAGTGTGACTTCTGTTCGTGTCTGTCTTTCTATCAGTTCAACACAAATTATCTGTTCATTTCAAATTATATGTAATTTTTTTTTCAAAAGCGAAAGTTTTATATAAAGATATAAAACGTATAAATAATTTAATATAAAATGTATAAATTAAAATATATAAATAGTTTAATTAAAGAAAACTGTTACACTAACGAGGATGAAGTGACAGCAGCAAGTGACGTGCGAGTTGAGATTTATGCAAATTAGGTATGACATCATAAAGCGACGGATCCAACTAGCTGGTTCAAATGATTCCTCGGAAGAACCGTATGGTGTGTGTGTGTGTGTGTGTGTGGTACGACTTTTTTTTTCATTTCCTCTCTCACAACTTGAGCTCCAGTCATATACGCGTCCCCTCACTGCACGTCTACAGTGACATCACGAACAAAAATTCAGCTTGGAAGGAAGTATCAGAGATTGTTGTGTGATCGTTGGTGTCTCTGGAGAGTGTTCGCTAATACAGTTAACCTGCGCTAATAGCTAATATAAAGCCTGGCACATAACATGGAAATCGAATAAACTAGTTTATAGATATCTGTATGGATTAAAGATTTATAGATGTGTGTACATATGGTGGAGCCTCTGGTCGATGTACGCAGCTGGTACACTTAGCTTGCAGTGCTGTGTTAATATGATGCGTGGCTTGAAACGTACATCCAACAACCGGTTATTAAAATAATAGAATACATTTTAATCGACTCCTGGCACTCAGAAGAAATGCAGTGATGTCCCGTGATCGTCTAAACGTATTACGATTCCTCGGATGCCTCTGTAACTTTAAGTCCTTCCTGTTGTTCGGCGTCTTGCAGGCACACTAAGCCCCTGACCTTCGCTGATTGTATTGGAGATGAGTTGCCTTTGGGATGGGAGGAAGCGTACGATCCGCAGGTCGGCGCCTATTACGTCGACCATAACACAAGTAAGTTATACATCGACCCACATTCTTCTTAGCCTACGTAGACGTGCGTTATAGTGCTGCGGAGTGTATGATGTTCTGATATCATCTCTCTCTCTCTCTCTCTCGCTTACAGAGAGCACTCAGCTGGAGGACCCGCGGGTGCAGTGGCAGCGTGAGCAGGAGCTCATGCTGCGCGAGTACCTCAACATAGCCAAGGAAGCGCTGAGCGCCCAGAAAGAGATTTACCAGGTCAAAGAGGAGCGGCTTCGTCTGGCACAGCAACAGTACAAGCAGCTCAATGACACCTGGAGGGACAAGTCTTCCTCACAGACCAGCTGTAAGACTAGAGCATAAATGTTCCACCTTTAAGGTGATACAGCAACCAACAAAATTTAAGTAAAAAAATAAATAAGAACATTTTAGGCAAGTGAAAGGAAAGACAATAGCCTGGTTGCACAAGTGGGGCATCACAGTAACATCACCAAGAACAGGATGTCCCTAGAAAATTGGTGAAAGAACAAGATGAAAGCTTACCAGGGAGGCTGCCGAGAGATCTACGGCAGCATTAAAGGAGCTGCGGGAATATCTGGCACGTACTGGTGGCTCCCTGCATGTGACAAGAGTCTCCTGAGTCTTCACGTTTCTGGCCTATGGGGATGATGGCTAGACAGAAGCCCTTTCATACGAA
This sequence comes from Pangasius sanitwongsei, assembly GCA_037576675.1. Classification (NCBI taxonomy): domain Eukaryota; kingdom Metazoa; phylum Chordata; class Actinopteri; order Siluriformes; family Pangasiidae; genus Pangasius; species Pangasius sanitwongsei. Next base: position 1,903,117 of record CM075017.1, on the reverse strand, counting down.
GAAAAAAACTTGCAAACCCGCCTAAATTACCCCAAACCATGTGGCAAAATGTGTAATGGGCTGATGAGAAGGAAGTAGAGCTTTTTTGCTACGTTTGGCACAAAAACAAGAAAGCTCATCACCCAAAGAACACCATAGCCATGGTGAAGCATGGTGGTGGCAGCATCGTGCTATAGAGCTGCTTCCCTTCAGCAGGGACTGGGGCTCTAGATAGAGTGAATCATAGAGAGCTCCAAATAACACTCAGCTGAAGACGAAGAAAAGGTTCACCTAAAAGCACAAAAGAATGGCTTCAGAAGAAGAAGAAGATGATCAACAGTTTGGAAAGGTCCAGTCAGAGCGCATATCTAAATTCTATAGAAAACCTGAAGAGGGATGTGCACAGGAGATCCTCTCGCAATCTCGTAGATCTGGAGCATTTTCGCAAGGGAGAGTGGAATAAAATTGACAAATAATGATGTGCTAAGTGGATAGACTCCAAAACCCAAAAACGCTGAGTGCTTTCATACAGAAAAGGTGCTTTAACAAAGTAGGTGCGGAGTGTGAACACTTATGAAACCAGGTTACTGTAAGTTCTTGTTTTTCACTTGAATTCTGTTGGTTGTTATATTACATTAAAGGGGAAGAAAAGATCTGATAGATCTTAGGTTTATTTTTAATATCTTTTATAAAGAGCATTACTACACTGTAATACTGAATTGGTACAACAGGTCCTTTTCACACGTGTGCTTTTTTTTTTTTTTTTTTTTTTTTTTTTTTATCGGATCTGGGACTCGTTTGAGCTTGAGTATCGGTTATGACTGGTGAAGTGTGAACGCTGTTTTCAGTTCCATGAGCGGACCAGAGAACCGATTTCTGGTCCTCTTTAAAATAAAAAACAAAAGAAACGGTGGTCCGAGGTTCATCAGGTATCCGATCATCCGAAATGCTGATTAACGTAATTAACATGATATCATGTAGAGGCGATTAAATAAGGAAAAACACACTCCAGACTGTTTCAGTTATACGAGAATAACGTCATGTTTACAGAGAAATCGGAAAGCGTAAACTCCTCTGTCCGAACACTTTGCAAAGCACCGTGACCGTTACGAAGCGCCGACACTGGAGACTCCTTCCATAAACGTTAAATAAATGTCTCCTAACAAAAAAAAAAAAAAACGTCACCACATCAACAATTCTCCTTTGTTAAAACGCAACATGTTTTTTTTAAAAAATCCGTTTATTATTAGTCTTCGATCATCCGACGTAGAAGTTTCTGCGAATGAGCTGTTGCTATAGAAACAACAACGTATTAGAAAGTGCGCATTAATATAAACCTAGCGTTCATGTTATAATTGAAACTACAGCCTGAGCCGGACTCAAAGTGAATCATTTTTTTTTAACTGAATATCTACGTAGTGAACTTTTCTTATCCTTACTAATCTCACTAATTAACATTCTCGTAATCCCTGACTCGGAATCGTTAACGCGTTTAATTACGAAAGTGCTTATGTGTAAGAGAACCACCGCATTCCTCGCTTCATACGTGTCCCTGATTATTATAATCTTATCAGTGGAATGATGTTTGCTTACATTCTTTCGTGCACGTTTAATATTTGTCTTCATCCCTGACAGGGGCGTGTAAAGCGCGTAAGACTCGTGTTTTCATGTAACAAGGCCCTGGTCTGTAAACGCGGCTAAATAATTTTAATTTTTTTTTATTAGTGCAGTTATTGTATGCCGTTATGAGATGCCAGAGAGCCGTTTTGTGACAGCAGAGATAAGATAATGCCTTTGATTTTGTGTTATCTCTCATGCAGTAAATTCCAGATCCTCATCAAGCAGTAAATATGACCCTGAAATTCTCAAGGCGGAGATCGTGACCGCTAAGAGTCGGGTAAGGAGCTCTATGATGAGACCTTTTCATTAATTCTTCCGTGGATATGCGTAAAAAAAAGGAAGTCATTTACTTGCTAATCAGTTAATCGTAGCTAGCTGGAGCTACAAACATAACCGTTTAGTCAGCCAGCCCAGTTTATCTGGCTAACGTTACATGACTAGTATTTTTTATTTATTTATTTTAAGAGTAATATTTATGTACAGCTAGCTTGATAACTAGTGCTATTGTAGATCGTAAATCTTGCAGTCGTATAGGTTTAGTACGAAATTTTAACATCAAATTAAAGAAAAGTTATCACAATACCAACGATATCTCAGAAAAGTAATTTATGATGATATTGATATTTTATCGTCATATCGCTCGGCACTAATTTACACACAGGGGACGAAGGTGGCTCTTGTACGAATCAGGAACAAGTTTTTCCTTTAATTTGTCACATGATGGTCATATTTATTCTTCGGAAAGTTTCGCAGTTTTGTCTTATTTGGTCACCAGGTTTTATTTTTTTCATTTTATGTAAAGTAGGCTGATTTAAAGAGGCCATTTGTGTTTCAAAAGCGCCGTAGAAAAGCCGATCTGCAGCATTGCATCAGTTGTTGATCGTTTCAGGCTTTTTGTTTACATTTTTTTCTGAAATGAGCTCCGCCACTTTGATTGGAATTTGACTGACAGTAGAGAATGTGTTGGAGAAGATTAAAATAGTTTCGATTTGCTAGGGTATATTTTTAAATCAATTACTGAGAAAAAATTCAAGACGGAGTTATGTGTCGTGTTTAATAAAGAATCTCTTTGTTGTCTGTTTTTTTGTCCAGGTGAGTAGGCTGAAGAGAGATCTGGCCTGCATGAGGCAGGAGCTGCTTTATAAGGAGCAGGGGTTTGAAACGCTGAAAGAGTAAGTGCTACCTGACCTTCCTACACGCCAACACTGCACTAGTGATGACCAAATTTCTGTATTTTAACTTTATGAATATGAATGATTGACAGACGTGCAGGTGTTTCAAACTCTCCGATATTAACTGACACAACTGGAAGCCCCGCCCCCTTTCCCACCACCATCTTGTCTCATCTCGAATTTCTCAGTTGAAAGACGCGTCCTCGTTTTTGTTTTTTGTTTTTTTTGTCACTGTAAATAGAGAGTGTTCTGAGTTCATTAACGTGAAATAAAGTCCATCAGTGTATGTTTGATCCAGCAGACATTGGATGTGTATATAGTAAAGATTGGTTAGCTGTATTTATTAGGGATTGCAATGAAAATTTCGCCCGAATACGGTCAAAAACGACATTTGCCGTCCGGCTCTGGTCAACGCAGATGCGAAACTGGAGTGCGCATACAGTACACACGGGGTTTTTACGGTAACTACTAGGCGCTTGGAGAAGGTAAGTAGGAAAGAAGGAAGGAAGTAAACGTTTCTCCTTTTGTGCACGTAAACTTTTCCAGTGTCTACGTCTTATTTCCGAGGGTGAGTCAAACGAAAGTGCGGTATAAATTAGAGAGACAGACTGTACCACACACATTCGGAGCTCCTCAGGAGTCTTCTACAATCTGCTAACAGGTCTAACGTCCCGCGTGCTTCTGCGTACTGGGGTCATGCCGCAGCACGACGACTCACGGCTCCATACTGCGCTTCGCACCGCCGCAAGCGCAGAGGACCTGCGGTCCGAGCGTCTGCCACATCCACCGTTCTGGCCGGATCTCGCTCCGAGGGAGTTCTGTGTCAGATGTAGAAGTGCGACAGATGGTGCATCAGTGGCTACACCCGCAACCGAAAGGATTATTATTTTTCCTAGAGGAATACAGACACTCGTTAAGGATCGATCCGAAAGGAGATTATGCACAAACACGGTATAGTTTGGTGTTTGGTGATCTATTTGTCACCAAGATGATGCAAAACAAAAAAAAAAGAAAGGCCTGGTGGTTATCGTATAATCTCGTTGTCATCATAGACAAGTGTTTTGCGAAGGGAGTATATCGAAACGCATTAGGCGTGACGTTTGTCAGGTCTGTGAACGTCATCGTTTGTAAATAAGGCACCTTTAGACAAGGTTGCAATCCAGTTTTAATATTTTCTGAAGGAAATGCATACACTCGTCAACTCAAGGACACTCCAGTTTACCATCACAACGTTGTTCAGAGCTTCTCCTTCACCCCTGTACATGAATCTTCAGAAATCTCTCTTTTATTCATTTATTTTTTTACCACTGGCTCCTCCAATTCTGTTTTCGTTCGCTGCCAGTAGATGTGCCTTGCAATGCTGCAGCACATTTTTAAAAAAAATGCACTCAGGGGATGGGTTTGCCTCTTGTTGACTCACCTTTACTCCCCTACTTCACTCACTCCCTCGCTCCCATGCTGAAGAATGCAGACAGACCTGTTGCTCAGGCGGCACGCGTGACTCGCCGCTGACTCGTTTCCACCCTGAGTCCACCCTGACCGCCACTGCAGCCTTCCATAAACATCGAGCTCCTCATCACATTCTAAAGGTGTTATTTAGCGATTTCGTGAGTCAGCACGATTTGATTAAGTCAACATTAAGGAGCTCTTTACAGGAAGTTGTCTGTTTGACTTCATGTATTAGCTTCTCTTTGAATAATTACATCAACGCTGCTGGTAAACACCACGTTCTGTTCAGCTTGAAGATCACCCCAAGCAGTCGACACAGCTGTCTCCAAAAGTGTCTAACGTAGTCATGACCGACAGCCAGATACATATAAGCAAACATATGTGTAAGACGCTGATATTTACCTGGCAAATATTAGTCGTTCTGTCATACTCAGAATTCTGCTTTCGTTCAGAATCGACCACAAGCTGGCGAGCGCTTCGTACGGGTACAAGCAGCACGAGGCCCAAGCCATCTTGAAGGAGGTCAGGACGATTAAAGATGCCATCAGCTCTGGGGAAAGAGAAAAGCAAGAGCTCATGCAGGTAAACATTGACACTAACCCTCCATCATTGAATAACTGGACCTGCATAAAGAATATTCGCTTTATTTTGTTCTTCACATCGCTTTTGTGACTATACCAGTGATGTCGTGTTTACCTGAGAGGGTGCGTGGTGGAGTTAAGTAGCTCAGGAATGTTAGGGTGAGGTAATTTCTTTACTCTGAGAAGTTATGCACAAGGTGAGGCTTTACACTCAAGGATGTGCTCGCATATTTCTGCGCAATACCTAATGCAATAGCAGAGTGCTGATGTCACACATCTGAATGCACACTGTTAACTGTTAGACGCATGCTCTCAGAGCAGTCTGATTAGCATGATATCGCAACTTTTCATCATACCGGTACGTTATACGTTCGGCTTAAAAGACGGCATCTGAGTCCAAATGCACGACGTACCCGTGTGGTGAAAAGCTGCACATTTGGATTGAAATATTTTGGATTAATACATTTTTCGTTTCATGATTTGGGAAGTTTTTAGTTCAAGTAGCTGCAGTCAGACATCTTTTTTTCCCCCCAACATGATGCGACATCTTCACGGAAAACCACGTGTATGTATCCAGACGGGAATAAAATGATCAGACGAGCGCCGAGTTTGCTGGAAAAACAGCAGGACGTTCAACCTGTAATTTTCTCGGAGGAGGACGGAGAAGAGCACCGACACGGCCGATACAGACGGAAATAAAATCACGGAGGGGCTCCTGTAAAAGACGAAATTACCCCATGTACATTTAATCCTGTCCAGATAGGGCCTACGATGGGGGAAATTATCTCTATTTTATCATTTATTTTTAATAAGATATTATTTATGTAGAAAGTAGCATTAAAAAAAAAATCCAGCCATTTAAAAATGGACATTGACGACAAAGCAGACACAGATCCGGATAACGAGACGTCTGTAAGAAGTTCATGCTTCCCGGAGCTGACGTCCTGTTTCCTGTGCAAAAAAATTTATATTTAGCAAGTGAAAATATCTTGAATGTGGGCAAAATTATTTAATATTTCTATATTAATTGATTATCATAAATCAAATATAATGTTATTCAGCCTGTTTTAAACATGCTTTTACTTTCAAGCTTTAAATTTTATTATTCTATTGGCAGATCATTTTTCTTTTTTTCTTCTTTTTTTTTTTCTTCTTTTTTTTTTTTAAATAAATGCTTACCCTAAAAAAACATCTGCCGATAGAACAAGACAATTTTCAAGCTTAAAAATTTTAAATATAGGTTTAATAATTGTGTATTTGGTTCATTGTAATCTTGTAATAGGAAAAAATCTGGCTAGGATATTTTTACTCGCTGTCATCTGAGAGACCTTCCAGTAAAGTCACGAACAATGTATGACGCAGTATTCGCAATTAATTCATTTCCCTGAAACATAACACTGTTATATTTCAGGGAAGTATTTCAGGGCTCAGCTGTGAAACGCTCCAGAGTCGCTCTTTTGTCCTGTAAGAGTACACCACGGGTTCCGCATTTTATTTATTGCAATTATTAACGAACAACAAGTTGTACTTCTGTCTGTTTATGAACGTCCATGAAACAAGTCATCACTTCCGTTTATAGCAGTCGTTCCCTCTCCAGCCTTTCTCTTATTTTCTCTCTTTTGAAGTTAATAAGACACAAAAAAAAAAAAAAAAAAACGTACAGCTTGTCATGTTACAGAGAAACTGCGAAGCGAAAACTCATCTGTCCCAAAAACGGTCCTGCAGGGGGGAAAAAAAAGGACTCACAAAGCGCCGACTCTGAAGTCTTCTCATTAAATAAGTCTTCGCCGTAGCAGCAATGTACGTTTTTTTTCTTTTTTAAAAAAAATCTGTTTATTGTTGGACTTAAACTATGTAAGAATATGCCATACGAGTCCTTGTGAACGAGTTGTTACTATAGAAACGATAGCGTTTTAAAGCAAGCTCATTAATGTGTGTTTTGCCGTGGATCTGGCACTATCACCAGAGCCGTACGGTTATAGAAAATTAATCAACACCTTCTGACCAACTGAAAATATCTTCAGCCACAAGTCTGGTATTTTTTTATTTTTTATTTTTTTCCCATTTTAATTCAACTGTTATATCTGATTATAAGATGACGAGATGTGAAAACGTTTGCGCGTCTTTTACGCGCTGTAATCGGATATATGAATAATAAATAAATGAACCACAATCCCGAAATGGGCAAAGAAAATTCAATAGCAGTACATCTGGAAGACAATTCTGAATAAATAAAATTGAAGCACAAACTAAAATAATATTTTAGTGAAGCCAGCCAATCACATCTTTGCGAACTGCGGCTCGTGCTGCCTCACAGGGCGACGTGACACACTCGGAGGAAGGCGTCCTCTCTATCCGCCCTCGCTCGCGTACACGAGCTCACAGGCGCCTACGATTGGCCAGTGTCGCTGTGATTGACAGGGGAGAGAAAGCGTATGCCCCTCCCTACTGCTGTAGCATCGTGGGGATTCGGATTTCCTGACGATAGGTCTAATAGGATTATTTTATGGTTTCATACTATTAGGAATGTCCCACTAAGCAGCTAAGTCAGTCCTAATCCATGAGTTGATAAGCAGAAGTACTTATTATGTAAAGCTGAAAACCAGAAATTTAACGCACCATGTCTTTCTGTAGATTTGTGGCTAAGTGTTTGTGGCAACGTCTTTCTCTCAGAAACTGGCTGTGCTGAAAGATGGCTTCCATTTGGATTACGGCTCTCAGACTGAGCTGTGGGCCAGTAACCCCTCTCTGGCCAACTCCAACCTGTCGCTCCCTCGCCTCTATTCGGACGCAGAGTCCCAGACGGACATACCCGCCGAGGTGAGACGGCAAAGCCGAACAAACAATATACTGAATGTTTTAACAGGAGCGGGCACGACTCCATCTCTGTCCTTACAGGCTTCATTCCTTATTAGCAACACTGGCATGTTTTAGTGATGGTTCATTTTCAGCTTTCAAGAACTCACTTGCTTTTCAGTCTTCCCAGGAATGATCAGTTGTGCGATCTGATCGTTATCTCTCTCCTCTTTTCGAATCAGTTGGTTTCGATCTCCAATAAGCTGGCTGAGAAAGTACGACTGAGCTTGAAATACGAAGAGGCGAAAAGGAGGTATGGTCCGTTTAATTGTGTGTTTTATCCGATAAGTGTGACTTTGTTTTGAAATGTGACAGGACAAGACGGAGGATGGAGTGGAAAAAAAAAAAATCCTACATGATTAATGAGAAACAACCAGAATTTATTTTCTAAAATGTCACATTATGCTGTTGGAGTTCAGAAGCAGAGAAGCGTTTTTACCACATACGATCGAATCGGTTTCCAAGCTAACAAAAGACGGTTATGGTTACAGAATTGAGAGGGATAACTGATTCGAGGATGTCTGTTTTTGCATCTCGGCTAATTAGCTAATGATGATATCAGTGAAGTTGTTGTGCTAACTAAGAATTTAACAGCTTAACTTCCTAATTTATATTTATATATATTGCTTTACCCACCACTTCCTAGCTACACCAAGAAGAACCTAGCTAGCTGATGCTAGAGATCTAGGTTACGTTCTTACTGAGGAGTTGCCTACGACGGACACGTTTAGCTAGCTAACTTAAAGCTAACGAATGTGTTTGTGGCATCTGTTTAGGCAGCATGTCGGATTCGGTAGCCTCAACGACGTTCTCGATGTCGTAATCGTAAAAATCACCAAGCTATAAGAATCTTCTAAAGTGGAAAAAAAATCATTTAAACGTGTTATTTTAGTCGAATAGCACTCCTGCCTTTCAGTGCTAATCCATCATAATAACATTTTAGCTAAACTCAATCCGATTCCTCAGTAAGATTCTCTAGTCAGGTTATAATATTATAAGCAGCGTCAGGTTGCTAGGTTTGTGATGTAGCTACAGTTTCCGTGACACTCCACCGTCAGTCCCATTTCCACCAAACCGCAATAACCCCGTCAACAACCCAGCATTAACACTGGACTATCACAGTGTAACCAAATCAGCACACCTTTTGAGTGGATTGATGCCTTCTGTTCATGCTTCTGTGTCTTTAAGCTAACCGTCTATGTGGTCTGGCCATGCCAGGGGTCGTAGTCAATCTGTTTAAACCTTTGAGCTGAACAGAAAACTCAGAAAGTTGCCTTTAGTGTATTAGGCGCCTTTAGTAAGTTGCCTTTAGTGTATAAGGCCGTAACCGTGCCTTAGGTTCACGTTTTCAGTTGATTAAAACATTCAGGATTGTAATAGAAACTTAATGACGGTTGTTTTCGTGACCCATTCTAACTCTGTATGGCTAAAAGTATGTGCACCCCTGACCATCACACCCATATGTGGTTCTTCCCCAAACTGTTGCCACAAAGTTTGAAGTACACAGCTGTATAGGACGTCTCTGTGTGCTGTAGCTTTACAGTTTCCCTTCACTGGAACTAAGAGGCTCAAACCTGTTCCAGCATGACGACGCCCCTGTGCACAAAGCGAGCT
>CM075017.1:1880509-1893746 GCA_037576675.1 Pangasius sanitwongsei | reverse complement strand
ACCGACTGCACCCCAGACCTCCTCGACATCCCAACATCAGCGCCTGACCTCACTAATGCTCTTGTAGCTGAATGAACTCAGATTCCCACAGCCACGCTCCAACATCTAGTGGAAAGCCTTCCCAGAAGAGTGGAGCATATTATAACAGAGAAGGGGGAATAAATCTGGAATGAGATGTTCGACAAGAACATATAAGTGTGATGGTCAGGTGTCCACAGACTTTTGATAGTATAGTGTATCTTATTAATTTCATATTATCTTTTCATATAAAATTATTTTTTTGTTGCTTCTTTCCTTCCGGTGTACGCATCCATCTCTCTGCTTGTTTTTAGGATTGCAAACATTAAAGTCCAGATAGCCAAGTTGGACAACGAGTCGTGGCCCGGTTTGCTGGACCCTGAGCGAGACCGTCTCATTCTCATCAGCGAGAAAGAGGAGCTGCTGAAGGAACTGCAATACGTCAAACCCTGCAAGCGCGCTCCCAGCGATGCCGAGAAGATCGAAACTGAGAAAAAGCGTCTGGAGCAGGACCTGCAGGCGGCACGCGACAGCCAGAGCAAAGCTCTCACGGAAAGGTGAGGGACGCCCACCTTTCGGTAAAATTCCTCTAGGATAACGAGTAAAACAAATACTGTGGTATTTGGTATGGAGTAAAATGCTACAGTGAAGTTAGGCAAGCGCGTTGCATTAATGCCGGTTATAGATTCTTAGCTCTCTTGGGCGGTAGAGCGGAGCAGCTGTTACGGAAGACTAAACTCATTTGGGATGCTCCTGCTGTCGCCTGGGGAAGTAGGGCATTCGCTTTCAAAAACAAGGTCAACTCTCGCAATAACACATCTGCAAGGGGAGAAAGACCGAGTTGCCGTTTGTAACGAATCATCTCCTCCTTTAATAACGGAAGCGTGCTGATTCACAGTTCTCTCCCTAAGGCTTCCTGAGAGCGCAGACACCTGCATCTTCAGGTCAGGTTTCCTTCCTGAGAATGCCAATTAGCCCTCTTTGTTCTTTCCCTTCTTTTACTCTTTCTTGCTCCTTTCCTTCTTTGTGTCTTTCTGTCGCTTCTTGTCTTTTCCTCATTCCTCATTCCTCCTCCTCCTCCTCCTCCTGGACTATTTGAACAGGCAGCTTGTTCTGTACACGAGATACGGTATCCTCGTCGAGCTCTCGGCGTCTGTGCTCTTCCTGTAACCCGAGCCGCAGAAGGGATGTAGGTTAAACACAATGGCTGCCTTTTTTCTAGGCCTTCTGCTCCGCGACATTCCACTGTAACCTCAGCCAAACATGAAGGAAGGACAGAATACAAACACCTAGCAGAATGAATGTCTTCTGGCATGTTACTGTGGACATAAATAAATAAATAAACCTTTGACTAATCGCAGAGCGAATGCTGTTTTCTTATCCGGTTGTTGTGCCGCAGGTTGACGTTACATTGCAAGAGGAACAAATTGGTGAAGGAGCTGGAGGACGTCGTGAGGCAGGCGTCCTCGCTGCACACCCAGCTGAAGAGGTTAATACCATTCCATTATGTACAAAAACCGATTATCCTGAAATGTTAACTCTTCTCATCAAGAAATAAATATCATAAAAGCACACTCTCTTTAAGTATTAGCAGTATATTTTTCTTTTGTTTTTAAAGATCAGTAGTAAGCAACCACACAACCTGCGCAACACTGGCTTCAGCAAGGTTTTGTTGCTATGGTTCGTTCTCAGATCATCCCTAATTCATTTTCCTTACAACAGCAGCGTATAAAGCAGAGAGAGACCCTAGTGCATGTGGTTAATGAGCCTGCCGTGCTTTAATTAGCTTGTTTTCGTACAGAATGCATTTTACGTTATGGAAATGTGAGGAGGGAATAAGGAGCCGAAAATAGAGTAATAATCCTACTCTGCTTTTCTAACTGCCGCCTTTGCTTTTCTGCCCTAATTTCTGTCTTAGCCTGTCGGCCAGCACGCTGTCCTGTTCGTCGGGCAGCAGCCGAGGTTCTCTGACGTCCAGCCGCGGCTCGCTGGCCGCCTCCAGCCTCGGCTCGCTGTCGTCTCTCAACTTCACCGACGCCTACTTGGAGCACCAGACCGAGCTGAGCGACCCGGATTTCCAGGTCAAGTTGGACTCGTTGCTCAACGAGAGCACCTCGTCTACCTACAGGCCCTCCAGCTCCATCCCCACCATCCACGAGAACGAAGTGACGTCAGGGCCGGCCATCGGCGCCGCAGGTCAGGGCGCAGGCCTACGCGCTCACGTGCTCCGTCTATCCGAAACACCCCGCTCCATGAGCTCGCTGTCTCCACGCTCATCACTCTCCTCGCTCTCTCCACCCTGCTCACCCCTCGTCCCCGACTCCTCATCGCTGGCCGGAGAGACTTTTTCAGGTTCGGCCTCCCAGCTTGACCTGGAGCTGCAGGCCCGGCTCAGCGAGCTCAGCCTGCAGAGGGACACTAAGCAGGATGCCACTAAAGGTACAAGAGGGGAATTTAAACACATCACCAGCAAGCCTAAATATGGTTATGCTAACTATATGCGTGTCTAAAGTTGGCTACATTGAACCTACATTGATAGATTCTGTTCCATATTAATGAATTGAAAACATCGTCCATGATGGCGGGAAGGGGGCGGGGCTTCCAGGCGACGTCGGTCAATATCGGACAATTCATAACACCTGCGTAGATCATTCTAGATTCAGGTGTTGACTGGATCATCCTGTTTTATTGGGAGAAAAAGACTGCTTCTGTGGCATATTTTTTGAGTCACTGTGGAGTTCTTACGCAAAATGTGAAAAGGCTGGCAGGTCTGGTCGTATAATATAATATAATATAACTGAAGTAAATGTCACTGGTTATCGTGGCGGTGTATTATCACGTAGAGACGATTAAACCGTTATAACGCACAAGCCTAGACTATATAAACAAGTGGTTTGTGATGAATTCACTTTCTTGTGTAACTCAACCTGAGCCAGTAAAGCGTCAGGGACAGCGCTGACAATGTCACATTTCTGCTCTTATCCCTGTGTGTGTGTGTGTGTGTGTGTGTGTGTGTGTGTGTGTGTGTAGATCTCGATTCCCAAACAAGGGTCCTGGGGTCCGGCTCAAAGAAAGTGGGCGTGACGTCGGCCGTGTCGGACGAATCGGTGGCAGGAGACAGCGGCGTGTATGAGGCTTCAGAGAAAAGGTTTGTGATCAATTTTTAAAAAAATACAAATGTAGAATCGTGGACACTTTTATAATCGATGGTCAGCTAGTGGAAAAAGTGTTAACGTGATGAGCATCGTCATCATTTCTCACTGAAAATATGAGAAAATTTATTCTAAGGAAATAAATATCTATTTTGGAGAAGAGTTTAACAAAACCCCATGTCACAAATTATTGGCACCCCTCTTCGCACATCTCTCTTTGCCAACAAAACCTGGTCTTCTTGATCAGATTGAAGGATACAGGGCAAGGAATCTGAGATCACTCTTCAGTACAGAATTTTAACTTTTTATTGCTTTGGAATAAACTGACATCGATTACAGTTTATATTTCTGGCTTATTAGTCCGGAATCGTTTATCACACGTCTCCTCAGTGATAAAACTCTCGCCTCTACAAACTCAGATGTTTGGAGCGTGATCATATGAGCACATGATGATTCACAACATGGCGTGCAGGCGGTCGAAGAGGCGCTGGAGTAGAGAAGAGATGCTGGATCTTATTCCAGGTTTGGGGGAAAACCAGGGTTCCAGCAACAGTTTGAAAATACAATAAAACAATAATCACAAAGTATGCAAGATTTCACAGTTCGTGTTTAATACCTGTGGGAGGGGCAATGATGCATGCGGTGCGAGATTAAATACCGGCAGTCAGACATGACACCAGGCGTCATCTGCATAAAAAATAGAAAATGTGTTTTTGGGGTGTTAATTTTAAGAACTCCATAAAAAATTATTCATGAGAGAGAGAAAATGGGTCAGTCAACAGGAAGTAGGCTTGTGTTCCCTCCTGAATATTTCATTAGAAGCGAAAATCCATCCATCCATCCATCCAAATCCATGGTAACATCACTGTGATTTTTACTAGGATAACACTTACAGTCAAGGTCATGAATTATTGGCAGCCTTGGTAAAGATGGGTATTCGTGATTTTTCTATGCTAAAATGTCTGACTGCAGCTACTTGCCATATTTAGTCTCGTAGCGCACGTATCAGTGCCCCTCGCCCAGACAGTAAACACTTCCTGATTTTGAAAAATGGATACTTTAGAGGAGGCACTCAGCCATATACTCGGTATAATCAAATCCTCTAGAAACTCTTGTCAAGATGCAAGAGTATGGTATGGTCACTGAGGAGACGTATTCCCCCTGATAAACTAATCCCATCCGAATAGAGCTTTTGACACAGTACTGTTTCTATAATTTCATGCATTAACTGTTCAACTGTTTTGCTGGTTAAATAAAATTTAGACTGACTGAACAGTGAGTTTGTGCGATTTAAGATGCTCTGCCGATGTCCCCACAGGCCCGGAGTCCCCGCCGAGCAGCTGTTGGGTGATGAAGACGGGGGATTAGTCAGCTGCGCTCAGATCAGACTGGGCCTGAAGTACGAGGCTAAAGAGAAGCGCTTTGCCATCTTCGTCATGCAGCTGACCAACTGCAGCACGCTGTCTGTTCCTGCCAGCCAGAACATGTACGTCTCCTTTCTTTCAGACACCCTGCAAACGTTCAGCTGGAAATGAAGATGACATTACACGCCTTTTACTAAGTCTTGCTCCGTGTGATATGGTAATAGCTCAGCCATAACGAGGGAACTGGACAGTAGCTTTCAGATTCTCTGGCACCACTTGAACTTAAACCACACTTGAAGTACGTGTAAAGCCAATTATTTATTTTAATCAAACTGTAATTTGAATAATAGGTAATAATACTAATGCAGAACTGGTAGTATTCTAGAGCTAGCTATCTTAGACCTAGCCTCGCCTCTTTACCAAGCACTTTAACGACCACTAAAGCTACATAACCTCTTAAAACCTCTAAATCATGTACTTTTTGCTGCACAAATTCTCACATTAACCTTCAGAGCTGTTGGAGATTTTTTGATACGTAGGTTTAACAGTCATAAATTTTTTTTTTTTTTTTAAGAAATCATTGAAAGGACTGTGTGATTATTATATTTTCACGTGTGTTACGTGACGGTATAATAAGTCAAATCAGTAAAAATCAGAAAGATCTGGATGACGCATTACTCTTATTAAGGTGGAAATTTGAACCGTCGAGCTTCCACCTTCTGATTTAACAGTGAATAAATGAAAATGTACCAAAAAAAAAAAAAAGTGGAGTGGAGGTTTCACTGCTAAACTGTGAATGGATTTTCAGTTGTGAAAGCAACAAGATCTCTGCAACAAGATACACATTAAAGTAAGTCATACGCAAAATATTCCCTAAACAATTAACTCCTACGTTATTACGTGTTATGTAAGATGTGATCTCTCGTGTCACGTGCGACATCTTACGCCTCGGGGTTTATGCTGCGTTCGACTTAACTGCAAAGTGGGGAAGACACACGGATGCCTCCACGTTCATCTTTTGTCAGCTAACTGTGACGACTGATGTATATTTACCACCTCCTTAAAAACTGTAGCGTCAGTGTTAAATATTTAACAAGCGAATACATCTGTATGTTGATTGCTCTAAAGTAAATACCTGTGTGTACAGTATAACGCATTTAAAGGATAAAGAAGCGATGGTCTGTTTACTGTTGGTTCTCTGAGCGGCCATTTTGATTTGACGTCACTTGCTGAACCGAGGGCGTGTCGCATGTCTTACATGAGCGCTACCTCGTTCCCGCCCGCAGGTACGTCCGGGTGGTAGTGCTGCCCTGTCCAGAGGCGACCCGCTGCCTGTTCCGCACACGCAGCTCACAGGCTCACGACACACTGGAGCTCAACGAGGTGTTCGCCGTGCAGCTTTCCCCCACCGCCTTCAGACAGAAGACCCTCCGCATCGACGTCTGCTCCACCACCAAGTCCAGACGAGAGGAGTGTCTGGTAGGTGTCCTAAAGACCGCAGGTCAGCGGCGTCACCTCACGAAGTCATGCTTCGTGCTGATGTCTACGCTCTGTCACATTTTCAGCACTGCTTAGAAATGTGCAACTCTTGTAATATTCGAGCCGAAAAAAGGAAACCCATATTTAGTTAATGGTGACTGTATGTTTATTTTTTATCTTCCCCCCCCCCCTTATTAAAGGCTGGAGCTCAGATCAGTTTGGCTGACATCGAGTGTTCGGAGGAGTGGTGTACCAAGTGGTACAACCTCCTCAACTACATGCTCATCGCAGACATGAATGGCAAGAACAAAGAGCTTGAGGCTCCCACGCAGTCTGAGGAGGTGTGACACACACACACACACACCTTTCTGACTCCATTTGCAACCACAGTCTGTCTCTAATGCCCAACAATATGTCTATATTTGTGTCTGTCGCATATTTTAGACAATAGGCCGCTCCTCAGAAATCCAAGCAGCTAACGTGAAGACGGCGGAGACAGACTGGTGAGTAGTGAGCTCATTATCACTGAAAAACTTTGCTAAATTAGACATTTCAAAGGAGAATAAATGAACGTCTGTACAAGCCTGGAGTCCCTGCCGAGCGGATTAAAAAAAGCGAATTAATCATCTGCAGTCAAATCAGAGCGAACCTGAAGCACAAAGCTGAAGAGAATAATCAAAAACGTGTCGTGGGTAGAGGCAAGAGAGGAGCTGCTTTTATGAGGAGTCTGTTACACCTCCTGGAATGCAGGAGAATAATGAGCGCTTGTCCGTGCCGAGGCAGTGCCTCAGTCTCTCCGCGCCAGTCAAAGGAGAGGCCGTGCTAGAACAACTTCCTTTCTCCCGTCTGGTCGCCCCAAACACAAAGACACAAGACAAGGCTGGTTGAATTTCAGCCCACACGTCCTCTTATTCCTCTCATTCCTCTCTTTCTCCTCATCCTCCACGCTGCCTTTAATACCTGCCTTGTAGGAACACCGCCGTAAGACATCACACGCCATGAGACGATCTCGATACTTCACTCACCATTATGGAACGTAACGCATAACCGACTTTACGTAAGCTGTAAATAAATAAAAGAAGGTTTACGGTTAATGATGTCACTATTCAGATTATATATTCAGTGATTGCCGAGTGTTTTCCTACAACACCTTTACGAGCTTCCTGAGCTCCTCAAGTCAGCAACTTGAGAAGAAACGTGAAGTTTACAGTCGCTGAAGTACCAAACGCTGCTAAATCTGAAAAACTCCTTAAATGAAATAAGGGTTTTTTTAAAAAATATTTATTTATTTATTTTATGCATATTGCACATTTAACAATTTAAGAGTGTGACCTATGTTTGAGTAAATTTAGTAAAAAAAAAATTTTGTGCTTTAACCCAGTGACGATTTGGAGTATATATTAATTTCGACAGTATATATGATAGTAGATCGATGGTGGATTGTGTTCCAACAGGCAAATGGAGCCTCTAGAGAGCGACGTGTTTGTGGACGGAGTGGGCAGCGACGTCGAAGCGGAGGAGTTTAACTCGGAAGGCTGTCTGTGGGAAGCGGAAGTGGAGGAGGAGGTGGAGGAGGAGGGGGAGGAGGAGGAGAAGCAGGCGGAGGCAGCCAAGCCTCCTTCAGCAGCAGCAGCTATTCCCGAAAAGGTTTTTTTTTTTTTTTTCCCCCCATAATTTATCAGAATGACTCTCTTTAATGCCTTTAATGATCTTACATACATATTACATATAATTCTGCTGTTTTGTCTGAAGACAGCCTTTCACGGTCCTTTGCGATTACCACAGGTGAATAAGGAGACGAGCATGGAGGGCCTCCCTCACGCCGCCTCCGTGGTCCGGCCCAAAGAGCGGCGGCTTGAGCTGAACCAGCAGAACCCTTTTGTCAGGGGAAACACTATAATTCGCTCCAAGACCTTTTCTCCTGGTCCACAGAGCCAGTACATCTGCAGGGTAAATGTACACACACACACACACAGACACACACGTGGAACCACAGGATTTCCACTTCCTGTACATTCGCGCTCACTCTGCCTTCTTTACCCACATGATCAGATCAACCGCAGCGACAGCGACAGCTCCACTTTGTCCAAGAAGTCTCCTTTCGTCCGGAACGCCTCCGAGAGGCGCAGTGTCCGTATTAAAAAGGTAAATCTCACGCATCCCTCACGCCTTCACGTTCTAACACATTCCAGTGAAGTACCTCCGCAGAATTTCCGACCGTTGCGGCTGCTGTTGTGTCGAAAAGAAACGAAAAAGAATTCCAAACAAAAATCATGCTCTTCAAAAAGCGAAGGTCAGTTAAATATTTAATGCTGACTTTTCCAAACTAAATCTGAGGTCAGCGTTAATGAAGCGTAGGCTCCCTCAGAGGACGTGCACATTCCACCCCCTGCACGGCTTCCCAAGAATTCCGTTCGAGTGCAGGTTGATCGGAAAGTGGCTGGTCGATTGGAAACTTCGTGCAGGGCTTCCTGTCCTCGTACCTGAAAGCAGTCAGACAGAAAAGCATTAGCGCTAAAGGGTAAGATTTATTTACAGTGCACACGTCTCCTGCTGACTCGCGTCTTCTCGGCAATGTTGCACGTGAACACACCGCAAAGACTTCCCGGGATCTCGGATGTATTATTCGCTTCCTTTTTTTTGCGCTTTTCCTTCGCCGTGGTTTCTCTTCTGGACTGTGTGCGTACGGATATTTTTGAAATTGTGAATTTCTTAATCTACCCAAGAATAATATTAGGCAATAGTTCCACCTCGTCATCAGTTGATTCATCACTTACGAATCCTCATATTTGTCATTAACCGCAATCCTGACCAGGATAAAGCAGTTAAGAAAGAATGAATGAATGAATGTTGTGGCCATGTTTTTTTTTTTTTTTTTTTTTGTGCATTTTTATGATTTTTTTTTTTTTTTCTCTGCATCTGCTCAATACTCAGCTCTTAACATTATTCTTGAGTCGTTTGACGTCATTTATGAGTCGAGTGAAATCGAAGTTTTCGGTGCACTGGATATTTTCAAAAACTCTGTGGACGGGTAAAAACTACATTTTTAAAAATACAATATATGGTGAAAAGTATGTCAAACTGTAATGTTTAGTGATTTCATGCACAGTAACGTTAAACAGACTGACGAGCTCCGTTTCTTTTTAAAACTTTCTGCCGTCTACGTGATTGTTGTCATGATCTGCGTCTCAAATCAAAAAAACCTCACTGTACATTCAACATTATTTACTAAACTAGAAATTCCCGAACTCTTCAGATAAAAAAAAAAAAAAAAAAAAACAGACCATGTGTTAGTTTTAAGAGGTTTTTAAAATTCAAAGCCTTACAGTAAAAGGAAAAGTGTTAACGTTAGTATTCAGTACTTGGTTTATTCAGCATGCGTGGAGCGAGGTTTAGTTCCAACATTGCCATAAAAACGAGAATCTTGTGAGTCAGAGTGTTGTCTTTGTGTGTGTGTGCGTGTGTGTGTGTGTGTGTGTGTTGTTAATGTTTTTAAAAATGTCCATCCAAGAAAAACATCATCCGAGCGCGATTATTAAACGTTAGCATAGTGTGGAATTATTTGATTGTCCTTTACTTTTCTCTTACGCTTAAAATCTGAAAATGCTTCGGATTTTATTCTCTTTATGCCGATCCTTATTATTTGTGAGTGTACTCTGTACCAGGGTGTTCTGACCCGATACGTCACGCCATGAGATAAGTGGATAGAATATACTCAAGGACCCTTTTATCATACAATGAGCTAAGCCTCTCTGAACGTTATCGCATAAATGACCTAAAAGCTTTCTAGGCTTTCACACATTTCGTCAGACCGAAGGGAGACGAGTTGCACGACGAAGCCGAAACCCGACTCCCAGGAACAAGGAAAATAACAGAAAATGAACAGACCATCCATCTTTCTTTAACAGAGAAATAATGCCTTTTCTCATCTTCTTGCCATTTTTTGGGAATAACACACGAAAAAAAAGGCTTTGTCAAAGTTTTCATCCCTTAAAATCCTGGCGAATGTTAAATGCTGAACTTTTACTGAGGTCCGTTCCCATCCTGCACCTGCCTCAGAAAGTTAGTCTGTCACGTTGCCCGTCCAACTTCACAATGATTTATAAATAAATTAATCTATATCATGATCGTTTTTTTTTCCTTACAGGATAATTTTATCGTACAAAGAGCGTATCGTGACTCGAACACACTTTCCAGTCATACTGATAGCGAAATTAATCAGACACAAACACTTCCATGACTCTTATTCTTCTGTTTGTTAAAAGGATTCCAGACCTCATTTAGTCGGATGGAAATTTAATTCGGATCAGTTGGTTTACGGTATTCCAGTTGAAAAACATGTTTTTGTCTATTCCGATTGAGCTCTCAGCTGGGTTATTAGCGGATTATGAGGCCTCATGTAAACAAAGCCCCTCTCTCTCTCTCTCTCTCTCTCTCTCTCTCTCTCTCTCTGTGTGTATTCCCCAGCCTCCAATGCAGATGCGGGGTTTGGATGGCGTGATGCGCACTCCTCTGGACCTGGAACTGGAGCTGCAGGCGTCTCGGACCCGCCACAGCCGGCTGAACGAGGAGCTGCGGGTGCTGCGGCAGCTGAAGGAGCAGATGGAGAGCGCGAGGCAGCAGGGCCAGCGCAGCCTTCCCGCATGGGTGCAAGAGGACGAGCGCTTCCGATTGCTGCTCACGCAGGCCGAGAAACAGGTCTCTCTCATTTATCCGTCTTCAGCACCGCGTCCTAAACGAGTCACATGCTCTACTAAGGGTTGCTGTAAAAGAATTGTACAGTATATTACATAATATCGCACACTGTTCGTGCATATTACTTTGTATTTTAAGGCGTACTAATTAAGATTTTCCCAGGACTCCAGTTTGCCCACTCTCTGAAGTTATTGTTAGTGATAAAACATAATTGTTTTAATAAAACCTGCACTGATTGGTCAGTGTCCTAATGGTTTTAGTAATAAAGCAGAGCAATTCCACAGAATTTTAATAATGCCACTATTAAAAGCAACAGTTATAAGCTAAGTTAATCACGCCTTGAACAGGACTGCAGGCGTGTAACCATACACAGAATTCACATCTGATGCCATATGATAACATAAAACATTAAAAAGTACAATAATAAAAATTTTGCAGATTAAATTTTGGCTCTGTATCCAGGCTCTCGCTGCTGTACAGGGTTGCCAGACCTTAATAAATAAAAATAAATAAATAATAAATGATCTGAAACTAGACCAAAGATTTTCATGCACTGGAAAAGGGAGAAGCGTTTGTCTGTCGTTTTCCAGTCTTTGTGCCTTAACCAATTTAAATTTTTCCTCCTTGTTTTGAAACTATAAAAAAAAAACTGCCAAATTTATTAGTACCTTAGTATGCTAGTATGCTAGGTTTTTCCAAGGACGGAGTGTGGGCTTGATTAAGTTTATAAGTAACATAAGCGGTATTTTATGACAGTTTACTTTATTATGTGGTCTGATTTAGAGTTTGATACTCAGACGCGTTGAATTGAGAGCCTCGTATCGAACGAAACAATACACGATATCGTTACACCTCGACAGGTTTGAGAACATGAACAAAATACAAACAAAAAGCAAAACTGCCATGAAAAGATAAATAAATTACAGACCATAAATTACTTTCCATCCAGTGAAAGCCTAACCTTACGCCACCGCGTTTACCGTAGACTCAGGAGGAACAGCTGCAGGAGCAGAGAGTGGAGAAGATGATGCGAGCGGCAGCTAAGGAGGTGCACAAGATCCGAGGACAGAGCCGCAAAGAAGGTCCCGAAGTCCAGTCCTTCAGGTGACACCGACACGCTGATTTCTGTAGTTTTACTAGAAGGTTTCCACATCGTGACATTTCCGCATTTTTTTTACCCAGGAAGTCCATGGCATCCTATTTTGTGCAATAGTTTACTGGGCACCTAATAGCTTATATTTTTGATTGAAAACATGGATTTGGACATAGCATGTAGCATGTAGCATGTAGCATGTATACTCACAAGACGCTTGAATGCTACCTCTGCTCAATCACGCAGTTCTCCAGTCAGCCAATCACGTGGCAGCAGCAACGCAGTGCACTTACAGGTTTCTGTTAATGTTCACATCATGCATCAGAAGGAGGAAACATTCTCAGTGATGTCAGGGGCTCCTGACCGTGGCATGGTCGTCAGTGCCAGACGTTCGATTGTTTCAGAAACGGCTGATTTCTTGGGATTTTCACACACAACAGCCTGTAATGTGTGTAAAACCCAAAAACAGCAGATCTGCGGGCGGAAACGGCTCGTCCATTAAAGAGAGGTCAGAGGAGAACGGTCAGACTGGATGGAGCTGACCGGTAACTCCAATAACTACTCTTTACAACCGTGGTGAGCAGAAAAGTGTCAAAATGTTGAAAACATGAGATGGATGAATGACATGAGCAGAAGACCACATCGAGTTCCACTCCTGTCAGACGGGAACGGGAATCTGAAGCTACAGCGGGCACAGACTCTCACAAACTGGACAGCTGAAGACTGGATAAAGATCTGGTGACACTTTTCCCATTTTCAGGAAGTCCAGGTCCATTTCCCAAGTCCAGTTTTGGTGCATCACATGATTGGCTGATTGGATAAATGCATGGATGAGCAGGTGTTCAGGTGAACGGTGAGCGTATATCTCCATCACCATCACTATTAACACCCGATCTCTCTCTCTCTCTCTCTCTCTCTCTCTCTCTGCAGAGAGAAGATGGCCTTCTTCACGCGAGTAAAGATAAACGTTCCTGACCTACCAGCTGACGATGTATAGACCACAAGCAAGAGTCTTAACTGCTGTTTCACTGAAGAAGAACCTGACCTCTGGTGGTATTATGAAGAATGAATCATTATTGCAGAAAATTAAGTGTATGTTGAGTAGGAAAATGTCAATTTTAAAACACTGGGTTTTAGCTCTCAGTTAAAAATCTGTAGATTCTTTCTCCTTTTTTTAAAAAAAAAAAAAAAATTGTACCAACAACCACATTTTTTTTTTTTTTTTTTTTTTTTTTCTGTTTGTAGCAATATTTTTTCTTTCACTACTAATAATTGTATATTGGTATCTGTACTAGGTTTTTTTTTTTTTTTTTTTTTTTTGTGATAGTCGATCATTCCAAAACACCAGTGTTTTTTTTTTTTTTTTTTTTTTTTTTTTTTTTTTTTTTTTTTTTTATAAATACTCTGCCCTAAAAAATTTAATTTCAAAATCTATA
>CM075017.1:1855150-1871621 GCA_037576675.1 Pangasius sanitwongsei | reverse complement strand
ATTTTTCTGTAACGTTTCATTCTGTGCCGGAAAACTAATGTTTGGAATCTAAAATGTTTTTGTACTGAATCAATAATCTAGAAGTCAGAAAATAAACATCTATAACAAAGTTTGTACTAAAAGATATAGGGTGCCAAGACTTTTGCACAGAGCTGTATATCCGATGAGGTGACCGTACTGATGGCATCATGTAGTAATTAGTCAATAATGCGCAAGGAGGCGAGTTCAGAATGAGGTGTAAGGGCATGTTACTGTGGTAGTGCAAACGACAAGAGACAAATGGTATTTAAGAGTTTTTTTTTTTTTTTTTAACCAATTTGATGACCTTTCTTTATCTAGGTGTCTTGCAAGCTGAGCATTTTATATATAAATAATTATATATGTAATAAAATATGTAAATCATTGACTGGTTTGAACACGATTATCAGGACGAGTCTGTGACATCATCTCTAGTGGTCTTTAGTAGCGTAATAACCGTCTACCAAAGTTTCTTTCTCTTTTCCGATGTCCTGCTGTCGTTTCTCTGTGACCGTGTGACGCACGTTTAAATGTTTAGATGGTCCTAGGTTTTGGATTTGTTACCGTATCTGTGCTGCGTTCCTCTCTAGCAAAGCGTTAAATTGTGTCCGCTGTGTGAGTCACAAGCAAATCCACACTAACTATAAAAAAAAAAACAGACGAGACGTTTAACATGTTTTAATGTTGACTTTTTTTTTACAGAGAGGACATGTACTCACAGGACTCCATAGACCTTCTGCAGAACTCGGGCCTTCAGTTCAAGAAGCACGAGGAAGAAGGGATCGATACGCTGTACTTCGCAGAGCTCCTCATGACCTCGGGTTTGGTGCTGTGTGAAAACGTGCGGTGGCTCTCCTTTCATAGGTAACCAACAGCACATCAAACCAGCATTGACAGGTTGAGGTCCAGGGGGTGGAGCTAGATCTGATCCAACTCCTCCTCTAAGAGTAATCCCTAACTCTAACGCACGACACATTAGCCTGAAACACACTCCATGCCCTGGACTTTCGGGTTCCACCCAAAAAGGTAGGAGGAGCCGGATCAGGTCCGAATCCACCCCATTTTGGTTCTGCAGCACATCTGCATTCTACGGTATCTAGTGTTTGAGAACGGTTCACTAATATCTCCTGGCATGTTCCTGGCAGCGGATATGACTTCGGCTACCTGGTGAAGCTCCTCACAGACGCCCGCCTGCCGGAAGAGGAGCACGAATTCTTTCAGATCCTGAACCTCTTCTTTCCTGCCATCTATGATGTGAAATATCTCATGAAGAGCTGCAAAAACCTGAAGGTAAAGAATGTGACAAAGCGCAAAAAGTTCTCCCGGGAATTTCTCTAAAACTTTCTGGGAAAATTGCTTCATGACATCATTATAAGCGCTGAGACGAAGAAAAGTTTACATATTATAACTCACTGGACATGACATCGTTTTCCTAAGAAAAAATGTTCGTGAATAAGAAGTAATATACGACGTGAAGTAACAAACTTCTTAGTTTCGGTATCATTTGCAATAACTAGATAAAAATAGATGTTCTTTTGAAAGATGTGCGAATGTGGTGTCCTTTTATTTCGGTTCGTTAATGTGAAATAAAAACTTTCCTTGTATGTCTGACTTAACTATTATTGTTAAAAAATTTCGGCTGGAAACAGTCAAAGACTGCACTTTCAATTTTCGTCTGAAAGAGGGAAAAAAAACTGAAATTTTGAGAAGAAACAGATTAAATTAAGATTAAATACACCAAAGTTTCTCTCTCAATTACTTGTCAAAGCTAGTGACAACGTTGACGCTTGCAAATCGTTTTTTTTTTCCCCTTTCATTTTATACCTGTGTAGCTGTGTTTTATCTTGTTTTGTGATTGTTTTTTGTGGGTGTCTGAAAATCTAAAAATACCTCAATAAATATAATATTCAAAAAAAAAATACACCAAATTTACTTTACTTTACTTTTCTGCTGTATAACAAAACTTATTTTCATGTTGTTTTATTTTCCAGTTAATAAGCAATAATTGGAGAAATGTTGTTTTTTTTTTTTTTTTTCCCTCAAGTTCTCAAAAAACACGAGGGCTCATGGGAGAAAACATTTGTCTTCCTCAACTAAAGTTGCTTGTTGAAAAGATTGATGGCGAGCCTCTGTGATTGTTAATTAAATGTGATTAAATTAAATTAAAAAGTAATAAGCAGGGTATCAGTCGGGAATCAGAGTTCTCTCTCTGTCGCTACAGAAATTTAATACACAGCAGCTGGTATTAAAAGCGACACGCTCGATGGACTTCACTCATTTCTTTAATTAAGATAATTCCTTTACTTGTCTGTGATCAGAAGCTGTTCGAGTCTCAGTAGTGACAGTGTGTGTGTGTGTGTGTGTGTGATTTAGGGTGGACTTCAGGAAGTCGCAGACCAGCTGGAGCTGAAAAGGATCGGCAGACAGCATCAGGCCGGCTCGGACTCGCTGCTGACCGGAATGGCCTTCTTCAGGATGAAAGAGGTAACACACATTTATCGAAGAAAAAAAAAATCTCAACCTTTCCCAAATTCACGTTATTGTTGATGGGTTAAAAAATGTGAGTTTCGTGGCATATTGACCCTCACAACTAATGATTTCGATAAGTTCTTGCCATAAGTTTTCCATGATGCATTAGTTGAATTTAATGCGCATTCACTCAACGTCACTCGCAGCTGTATTAGGAACAACTGCACACCTGCGATCCAGTCAGCCAGTCATGTGGCCGTAACACAGTACATAAAATCACGCAGATACAATCAAAAGCGTCATGTTCATATCGTATCGGGCATCAGACTGAGGGAGAAAAATCTGATCTCAGATGGAGCTCGTTTAAGTATTTCAGAAACTTCTGGGGTTCTTGAGTTTACACAGAATAATGCGAACAACAGAAAGCATCCAGTGAGCAGCGGTTCTGCGAGCGGAGACGGCTCGCTCGTGAGAGCGGACAGTCGGAGAGACTCTAATAACCACTCTTTACAACCGCGCTGAGCAGAAAAGCATCTCAACACGTCGAACCTTGCAAACAGATGAGCTACGACAGCATCTGACTGGAGCACTGCTTTAACTCATAACCCCAATAAAGTAGAGATTGGAAAACATCATTTTTCACCCAAAAAAAAAAAAAAAATCATTTTGTTTTTTTCGTTTGTTTTGGCAGACCGCTACAGTGTTATAGAACCTCGTTTATATATATTTCACCTTTCCTACGGAAAATGTAGCTCGAAACGCTTCACAGTTATAAAGAAAGAAATAAAAGGATAATAAGTTTCTGTAACAACACTGAAACCGAGAAAGATTAAAATGGTGAGAGGAAAAAAAGAGAAACATGATAAGATAAAGTATAAACAAGTCACTAGATAAAAATGACTGAATAAATAATTGAAATGAATAAAGTACACATTTAACAGTTAATTAAAAATTAAACGTTTTAAGATGCATTTTAAACATCTTTATTTAACGTAGCTTTTAATTACATGTCTCCATTGTATATTTTATTGCTTATTTTAATTTGTCAATTGTTTTTTATTAAAAATTTTAATACATACAAATTTAAATTAAAAAAACAGTAAATGATACATTTAAGACGGGTAATTAAAAGTTAAATAAATGTTTTAAGGTGCGTTTTGTATACGTGTTTATTTGAGGATGCCGCATTCGTTCCATTTTGTTTGCAGTTATTCTTCGAAGACAACATAGACGACGCTAAGTACTGCGGCCGGCTCTACGGCCTGGGCTCGGGTTCCTCTCAGACTCAGAACGGCATCTCCAGCTCGTCGCAAGAAGAAAACAACAACAAGCACTGACCTCCGACGCCACCATGCACTTGTTTTTAATCCCTCAGAGAAGAGCAGATACTGGATTTTTTTTTTTTTTTCCCCCCCCTCCATCCCTCAACCGCATCCACATTGGATCGATGGAGAAAACGACCAATCGTCTCAAAACCAGTTCTGCTCTTACACCCAGTCCTTTCACCCAAACAACCAACCACACAAACAAATATCCGATTACAGATCCACTGTGTAACAGCGATTTCCGAGCGCATCATTCCTCCTGGACATTTTATTCGTTTGTTTTACAGCATTAAACAACTGAAAAAAAAAAAAAATTTTTTAAGCACAGGACTAGCACCTTGTATCTCACAGCTAACAAGATTCACAGCATTTTTAATATGCTCCACCAGCAGTTTGGCACAATCTTGTTCAGGATTGCTTTTCTAAAAAACAAAAACAAGGTTTGAAGAGATCCGGTGTCGTACAGGTAACGCGAGAAACATCTGTTCAGTGTTGTAATATTTTAAATTATGCTGCGAAGTGTTGTGTATTAAAATGTACATCTTTCAAAGGAGCCAATCTTTTAGCATTTTTCCTACAGAAAAAAAAAAGTGTTTTAAATCTGGACATCTTTGTTATGGAATAAGATGCAGGGATACACTGGTTCTGTGCAGAACGTCTTTTAATTTGTCCACCATGAAACAGATTGTTTGTGGTACGTATTGTTTTTATTCCATCCGATGTTTGAAACTCTTGTATATTAAAATGTTTTCTATCAACTGTTACTTTTTTTTTTTTTTTTTAAATCATGTCTATTGCAATGCAGCAACACCAGTCCAAGTTAAACACGCCAACGTCGGAGTTTTTCTTATTTATTAAAACGAAATATTTGATGAATTTTATTTTTCTTATACATATATAAATATCTGAGCCTTCATGTGAAACCCATCAGCAATTTAGGGTGACCTGATATTAAGTAAAACTAAGTCTAAAAATAATCAAATCTAAATCTTAAAAAAAGAAATCCAAATTAAATCTTAAAAAAAAAAAAATCGACAAAACCTAAAAATCTTAAATTAGAACTAAATCTAATAAATCAGGATCATATCTTAAAAAAAAAAATCTAAAAAAAAGAATCAATACTAGATAAAAAAAATTCTCAAAACTAAATTTAAAAAGAATTAAATTTAAATAAAAAAATAAAGTCTCAAAAGTATGTCTAAACAAGAATCAAAACTAAATGTAAAAAAAAAATCAGAATTAAATGTAAAAAAAAATCAAAACTAAATCTCAATATTAGAACTAAATCTAAAAAATTTGAATGAAATCAAAATTAACTTTAAAAAAAGAAGCTAAACCTAAAAAAAAGGATCAAAACTAAATATAAAAAAAGGATTAAGAAAAACATAAAAAAGCAAAACGAAATCTAAAAAATATCTCAAAACTAAATCTAAAATAAAAAAAAATAATCAAAACTAAATGTAAAAACTAAGTATGAGTAAAAATGAGACCTTTGTTATAATGCTTTGCTAAGTGCAGGTTGTTCGATTTTAATTTATCAGAATGTGTTGATTAATTTTCAGTTACGGCTCAGACGTGTCTGTTGCAAAGTTATATTAATGCGCTCGTTCTAATACGTTATCGTTTCTATAGCAACAGCTCATTCACAGGGACCCGAACAGCGGACGCTCCACATAAATCTTTAGAAAGTGTGTTTAACTGGTGAAGTTTCCTGTTAGGAGACGTTCATTAAACATTTATGGAAGGAGTCTCCAGCGTCAACGCTTTGTAACAGTCAGAGGCAAAACTGTGTTTTATTGACCTCGAGAATCTCTAAGTATCAAAAAACAACGATATAGTGCTAATGTTTACAGCGTGTTAGGCTACACGGTGCAAAATGTAAAAACATTACAAAAATCATTAATTAAATAATTATATTAACCACAGATCTGGACCTTTTAATGGCTGAACTCTCAGCAAATTGAAAACTATCGTCTGTAAAAGGAGTAGTGATGGAGAGAACCAGGTCGTGAGTACAGGCGATGGAGTTTAGGTTCCTCCGCAGGGTTGTTTGTTCTTACTCCCCGTGAACCTTGAAGAACCTTGGCGTAGAATCACTGCTTATCTGAACTGAGAAGAGCCAGTTGAGGTCCCCTGGTCAGCCCCAGGACCCACTGGAGAGAGATTATATCTTACAGTTAGCTTGGGAAGGTCTAGAGGTCTCCCAGGAGGAGCTGGAATCTGTGGCTGGACTGATCTTCTCAGCCTGCTATCACTGCGACTACCTCCAGGAACATCGTAAGGAAAAAGGAATGAATGAACAGGAAATGAAGACGTAAAAGAACAGAACAGCAAACAGTCTTTCAAGTAATCAAGATATCTTCTTCTAGCAAAGGTTTTGATCAACAGATGAGGAAGAATTCTAATATACAAGGAGTGGACACCATAAATTCACCATCCATCCATCCATCCATCCATCTGTGGTGTAGTAGATAGAGAGCGTTACCACCTCACAGCTCCATGATCTCAGGTCTGATCCCGAGTTCAGGGTAGTGTGTGTCTGGAGTTGCAAATGTTCTCAGTGTGTCCACATGGGTTCCTTTGGGTTCTCGGGTTTTCTCCCACTGTCCAAAAGACATGCAAGTAGACATACTGGCTGCTCAAAATCGCCGCTAGGTGTGAATACGTGTGTAGATGGACCAGCGTCTTATCCAGGGTGAACTCTCCTGCATCGCGCCCAGTGTTACGGTTGCTGAAGGTGAATGAATAAGATTGAATAAGACCCCTGAGCGAGATCACTGGGCAGCTGGAAGTTCCAGTGTGCGTTGCCCGGATACCTACACCAACATCATTTAAACCCCAAATACCGTTAGCGTAGTCGTGAAGCGTTCCATGCTGGTACCTTTCGATTGCTAGAGCATCTGATCGATTCCCACTCACGGTGAAGTCCATCCATCCATCGAAACATAATGAGCTAGCTACTCCGTTACTCACTCATTAATGCCTAGTTGAGTATTCAATTATACTCATTAGTTAAAAGTCCTGGTGAGGGGACGACTCCGTGTACCCATACTCCTCATCCTCTCCTGATCGAGGACTGATATAAGACGAGCTGTTAGCAGAAACGTATGTTCATTTTGCTCTGTTTTCTGTCACAATTCCCACATTCTGTCACCTGTACAATTCCATTTATTCAACT
Organism: Pangasius sanitwongsei; assembly: GCA_037576675.1. Classification (NCBI taxonomy): domain Eukaryota; kingdom Metazoa; phylum Chordata; class Actinopteri; order Siluriformes; family Pangasiidae; genus Pangasius; species Pangasius sanitwongsei. The sequence goes on along the minus strand of CM075017.1, from coordinate 1,864,631 downwards.
AGTAATTATAGTTCCTACTGATGACCAAAATGTGTGCTTGGTTGATGTACGTATTGATGTTCTAGTAGTGCGTCGCTCCACCATGAAACTTACGAAGCAAATGGAATGTGTTACTTAAACATACGTATAAAGTAAAAATTCCTTTATGAAAGTCAGTAGGGCTTTTTTTTTTATGTCTCTGGTTGGTGGATGGAAGAAAAGAGGCTTCACTGAAAGCCGACTATCTTAATTAAACCTAAGAAAAAAACAACAACAGATGAATAGCCCGGACACGTTATCTGCTTTCATTGTGCATTAATTAAGATTTGCCATCTTTAACATTAACAAATAAACCACATTATTTCTGTTTGTGGGGAAAAAGGTTTATTAAGGTACAGGCAATATAATATAGCTGACCATGTGTGTGAGATTAATTTTACACATTAAACAAAAATACAAATGCGTATTTTATTAAAGAGAAAACGACTAAGTGCCGTTGTGGGTTTATAAAGTGAATCTCTGCCGAGCTTTGTACAGCGAGCCCGTAGATGCGTATGTGAGCAGCAAAGCCGAAGCCCTCTCACGGAGACGCCGTGGAATCCCGCCAAAGTGCTCATCCGTGTACGAGAGGACGAGACAACATTCGAGCACGTCAGGGAAGGCGTAGTTCTGGAACAAAGAAAGAAATCCTCCGTTATGTAAAGAAAGTGATTCTCACAGTTCAACGCGCTCGTTCCAAGAACGTACAGAACCTGCGGAATAGTGCCGTGCAAGTGGTGGATAATCGAGTTACCGTGGTAACAGTGCCTGTTAAGGATAAAAACTAAATTGTCCATTTATTGAGTTATTTTCTACAAATCTTAGCAAGACACTAGAATTCCCACACATGAGCACAACTTTTCATCATGTTGAGTGATCCTACGTTATACCACAACATGGCTGAATTCTCAAATCTGATTGGTCAGAAGGTGTGTATCGGAAATCTAATGTTATCGTTCCTGTAGTAACAGCGCCACATAATCTAAGACTAATAATAAACAGATAAACATTATTTAACAAAGAAAAATATATAATTGTTGATGAGGTGAAGTTTTTTTTTTTTTATATAACCATTTATGGAAGGAGTCTCCAGTGTCAGCGCTTTGTACAGTTTCCCAGCACAGGAAAGTCTTCAGGACAGAGAAGTTTACACTTTCTGGTTTCTCGTTAAAATGTCAAGCTGCGTTTTTTTATCTTATGAACTTCAAGAGAGGAGAAAAAAAAAAAAAAAAAAAGAGGCTGGTGAGAGGACGACCGTTTATCGTTGTTTTAATGCAAGTGAGAACAGGAACGGACTTGGTTCTTGGACGTTCTATAACATTAAATGTAACTGTAAATCATTAACAAGTGTGACATATTGTTCTTTAATAATTTATTCTTTACTTAAGGCCATATTTATTGTACCTGGCATAGATGTTTCTAGAAACGTTGCTGTTGAGCTGCTCTGAACTGCTGTCGTGGTCTGTAGATATCATAACCAACATACTCAAAAATCATTCTATCGTCTTAAAACGCTTAGCATATATCGGAAAAAAAGCACATCTTTGTTCTCGAAGCTCAGGCGATGGCGTTTAAACGGTGTCTTTAATAGAGAGTGCACAGAGCGGCGTGAGCGAGCATAGTCATCAAAAATTAATGCAAAAGGGACGTGAACTGTGCGCAAGGTATTCATGGGCGTGAGAGCACTTCACTTCTGCGAGCACTGAGCACTGAGACAGGTGTTAAATTAAGTTTAATGAAAATAAGGTCTAAATATGGCTTAAGTAAAAAATGAAACTGAAAATATGTGGTTATGTGAATTTCTTTACTGCCAGCTTTGATTGCAATTTTCTATTATTATTATTATTATTATTATTATTATTATTCCAGTTTAAAGTTCACCTTGGATATTTTTCCCCACATTGTTACCTGAATAAGATGAACAGCACAAGTCTACTACTGAAAGACTTACTTTCACATGGTCAGGAATAGCAGCGAGTTTCTTCTGATGCTCAGTGACCTGAGCAACCAGGGCAGGAAAAGACTCAGCATGTGCAGAAGATCTGAGAGAAACAGAAATTAAAAAGATGTCAGCGGAGAACCAGTGCTGTACATCAAGCAGTAAATCTTAGCTCCTTTGGAGGACATGAAGAAGGCAAGCAGGCAAATAAAATCAGATAGAATCACCACATGGTCTGTATAATTAAACTGAGGAGAGCAATGTGCGCATTTCTGGGTTGTAGAAGTGGTGGTGGTATTCAGAAATGATCATTTAACAACTTAAGGCACCATCTACCACAAACTAATCTTATGTTAAAAGGTGTAGAACAAACATTTTTCCAAATTTCCAATGAAATGTTTAAAAGTAGTAAGGGTGAATGCCATCTTATTTTATAAAACAAGTCGAACTCGATGCCAACGATGTAGACGGGGCCGCGTCGGCCGCCAACAAGGCTAGGCTTTCTTCGTACTAATTTGTTTGCCAGAAATACCCTTAAAATATTCTTTAAATAGAAAGGAAGCTATTGAAGATAAACTATTTCAGAAGTTTGACCTTGCTGTGACCTTGACCGTAATTGGATCAATTCCCAATTCTAATCATTTCATCTGCTGGTTAAAATGACAATTCCATATAAATCCTACAAATCATTCATACAGTCGTTCTTGAGATACAGCGCTAACGAGGATCTCGGACAGACACGAGGAGGAGCAACCCGGAAGCAGCAGGCGGCAGAGGCGTAACCAGATCTACACTTGTGTTTCTCCAGTAATTCGTCAGCTGTCATGTCAAGATCTCTTTGCTCAGAGTGTAGCTCGCTGCCTAGTAGTGTTTACACAGACATGAGAAAAATACATGAACCTGATTGGTTAATCCCGTTTCACATCATAGCAGCTGGTATCCAATAGAATGTGAATCTAAGGGACGTGTTTGTGTGACCTTTCCATGACGTGTAAATAATGTACGTGTGTTATGTTAAATCACCCACAAATCATCATTTGTAACCTTCTTAAAATATTTCGGCAGGATCGGAAGTATGGCTCGACGATATGATGATGTAATATCGATATCGTGATCAATTACTTCACAATACACTTTTCTGAGATGTCAGGGGTATTGTCCTATTTTTTAAATAAACCTTAAAATTTTAAGTACAAACTCTGGAAGCAGATTTGATCGAGTTTTCTACTGTCTGAATCTTTAAAACTGTAAAATGTTAAAATCTGTTTACAGATTGAACTTTCAGTGTTCATTTATTTTTATACCATACATAAAAGCATCATCAGACTCATTTTTAAGGATTTTAAACGCAGCACTACTGTTTTTCCAGCAGTTTGTTAGCAAGCCTATACATCAGGATACACATTCATTGTAAAAATATCGTAGAATATCGTGATGTGATATTTTTGGCATATCGCATCGCCAATAATCGGAAGGTCTGATGCGTTCACGCGGGCACTGTTTGGGGGGGAAAAAGCATCAGCCAAACGAATAAATGAAATATTAATGTTGTCCTAAAGATATGCAAACTTTTGCAAAAAAAAAAAAAAAAAAAAGTCGTAAGCCTGCAGATAGAGATGCTAGCTTTGTAAGTAGATGATAGGTGGTGTATCAGATCAGACCTCCTTCTGCTCACGGATGGTTTGTGCCAGCCTGACAGATTTGGTGAAGAATATATGAGTGATGAAATGTTTAAAATTCAACCACAAGTCCCGCCACCGCGACTTTACCCAAACCTAGCTACAGTGACATTTCCAGCTCTAAATCATGTCAGAGGTTTAATAACCATGGTTTAGAACATGAACACCTTTACCTGGTCTCTGGATCTCCCAATCCTTCAGAGGTATTTTGCTCCTCCATGAGATCGCTGGACTCCACCTGAAGGTGGCTGTTTTGTTGGACCAGCATGGCCACTCTGCTCTGGATGGCTTCTATAGCTCTCTGTATGGACTGTAGGGCAGCGTGGGGCTCCGACAGAAGAACGTTCCAGAAGTCCTCACCGAGAGGTCCTTCAGAGCTGAGAACACCTTCAGTGTCTCTGGGTTCAGTCTCGTGAGCGGCTTCTCCGTTCTCTACTGGCGTTTGGTGGCCATTAAAGTGTTTGAAGCCACTGCACTTCCACCAATTGTTATACATGAGCTGGTAACAGACAAGAGCTTCCAGACTTTGAGAAGCAGCCAAGCTTCTTTCGTCACTATGCAGCTTTTGTTTATAGACTGCTACAGAATCCATACCTGTGGGGAAAAAAGGCTTTAAACCCATGAAACACTATAAAACTCAAATCGAGCTGAAGTCAGTGCGAGTCTCTTACCTCCAGGGAGGAAAAGCTGGCACATCTCGGCCATTAGAGGAAAATGATTGGCCTTGAAGACTCGAGACAGAGCTCTCAGGAGCTCCTCTACCAGCGAGCCCCAGTCACCCAGCAGCTCACTGAGTGCAGCAAGAGCTACGTCCAAGGCCACGTGAGACAACAGCTGCAGAACGTAAGCACATCACACGTTTATATCAATGCACACGTATCAAAACTTTATAGCTTCTGTAGTAAAGGGCTTGTATAGCGGACGCTCCACATAATCTAATCCTAATAATGAACGAATTAATGAAGAAAAATGTATACTCGTTGATATGACGAAATTTGTAGGTGGTTATGTAACATTTGTGGAAGGAGTCTCCAGTGCAAGTGCTTTGTAACAGTCAGGGGTAAAGCTGTAATTTTAGGTTTTCTGAGATTTTGCAGTTTCTCTATAAAGCTTTATTTCCATATTATGTTATCTTCGAGACAGAGGAAAAAAGAGTGGTGATGAGATGACTTAGAGATGTTTGTAGCTGCTATAACATGTGATAACATTAAATGTAACTATAAACGGTTAATAATTGTTGGAGTTTGCAATGTGGTGTGATTTAAGAGGAATAAAAACATCACAGGATGCGCTGTTATAGGAAAATAATCAACTTGCGTCCAGACTGCATCACACCACGCCTCACTGATTGTTTTTCTACAACAGCACAGCCCGCTGTGTTTTCTTACTTAATTAACACATCGTCGTGGTAGGTGATGCAATACCATAATGGAATTTGAACACTGCTTAGTTTCACTATTTCACCATTTTTGTTAATGTGAACCCTAACACAAAATAATTATTTTGTCCTAAGGGTACACAAACTTTTGCACTCCTAAGTACCTGTTTTACAGGTGCCGTACAGGTGGCAGTAGCAGGCGGGTTCTCCGCGGCTCCCAGCTGCTGATGGAGCGCTTTGAGCCGGTCCAGATCAGCAGAGTCGAGGCCGAACACACTCCTCCACACACTCTGTACAGCACTGAGGAAGCGCTCATCGCTGGGCTTAGACCAGGCGTGACACGACAGTGAGGTCCAGGTCACCAACCCGGTGTGTGACAGTCTCTGAGTGAGGAGCTCACACACACAGAACACAAGCCTGTGACCCTAAACCGAGAAGAAGATCAGAGATTTTGGGAACATCCTGCACAAACGCACCCAAAGTGACGAAAAAAAAAACCCCACTGACTTTAACCCTTACCCTAAGAGCTTTACATGACATTTACACCGCTGTATATTTTTGGCCAACAAGTCATTCTGTTTACTAACCACCAGATCAAACTGACCAGTAAGGTGTCTTGCGTGCTGAGGATCTCTTGCGCTGAGAGCCAATCCTGCGAGTGCACAAGGTCTTTGGCACATCTCAGAGCGAGCGAGTGGCACAGGTCTCTCTCGCCGGACAGCTTTGCCAGTTTGGCGGCCGTCTTCAGTGACATGACGTCCCCTTTCTTAGCGATGACCTTGGCCGCGTCAAAACTGGAATCCGCAGCGAGATAGCTGTAGGAGCGCAAGAAGAATTCAATAGTTTGGACTTCAAGATGTAACTAGTTCCATTTTTTTTTTAATCACAGTACACCATTACACCTCTATTTCAAATATTAAGTCATAAACTTGGATAAGAATATAACCTGGGGGGGGTCATATATCAGCCGCGCATACACACGTTCCTACTCTTACAATGTGATTCATCGAGTTGTTCTTGTGCGTGACCATGAGTATGCAGGAACCCTAGCGGTAGAAACATGTAACTGCAGTAAACCCTTTTCTGTCCAGTGCAAATTGAGTTCATCTCAATTCTAGGGTTTTTATCCATGAGCACAAATCAACAAGACACTAGAGACAGGTCTGGCATTTCCCAAACATCCATGAGCTGAATAATGACCCGTCTTCCATGGATGCATATCACTCACGCTGAAATACGTTACATTTTCAAATTCTGTAGTGGAAAAGACAACAACAATGAGAAATTTGAACACCACTGCAGTTTTTTTTATGTAATTGGGGCAATTGAATGTATGTATTTATTTATTTATTTTGGATCAATTACTTAGACAAACCACTAAAGTGCTAAACAAACCATTTTGCGATCGTGTCTCTACTTTATCGTCAGTGACGTGACCAGCCATGTCACAAGCCATGCCATGAGCAGGCTACTGGGCTTTTTAAGGGGAAGTTATTTACCATATATGGCGATTAGGAGGTGTTTCTTTATGCAAATGAGTATGGCCATGAACAAGCACAGTAATTAAAATGTGTAGGTTTTATTAATAGTCAGTTGCGTACAGAACTGTAGAATTCGTTCTACACTTGCTTTGACAAATGAGACTCCTCCTTAATCCTGCCGATTTAGCTCACCATTTAGCAGCCGTAGTGTAATGGCCGTCCTTCTCCAGCACGGCACTCCAGCTCATATAGAGATCCTTCAGCACGGGGTCCTCGGGCTGCAGTCTGGCTTTGGCCAGGGCGATGGCTTCCCTGTCGATTAAGCACAAACTTTAGCTTTCACATCCTTTTAAACGCCGTAAAGCACTCAAATAGCAGGTTTGTGGTTTTAAAAAGCTGAGTCCACCTATAGAACTGGTGAGATTTGAGGAGGCTGATGGCTTCGTAGAGTTTGTGAATGGAAACGAGGTGCGAGGCGGCTTTGAGGAACTGCTCCTGCATACACAGCTGCTTCACATAAGCCTCTACTGTCCTGACCCACACCTGATAACCAGCTAGAATGACCAGAAAAGAAATAATTACATCCTGCGACAGACACCACACTTCGGCAAAACAAGGCGAGGTCCAAGCTGTGATGAGAATTTATCCTGTATACCTAATATTTTGACTGTTGCATACATCGGTTATATAATAAATAATTAAACTGTTATTAAGGCATCAAAAAAATATAGTCAGATATATGCACTGTGCATGATTGGCTGATTTATGGGCAGGTTTTCCTGTTAGAGTGTTCTGCCTACTTTATATAAGAATGAGAATGACTTCTGGACATTTACAAACCTAGCAAAAGTTCTGCACTGAACTCCAGCATGGTTTTTCAAATGGGAAAGTGAGCTGTACGTCTATTTTACGTCTAACTTAACTAAAAAAAATTAGCAGTAGAGCTGTAGGGAGTATTTGCATTGGGCAGATACAAACAAAAAAGAAAAACGGTGGATGTTGGATCGGATATTGGATTCTGTAACAAATGGCAAAGACTGGAATTGGATTTGGGGGAAAAAAAAAATCTTTTTGGAAGTGGAAATATATATATATATACACATACACACACACATACACATACACACACACACACACACACACATATATATACATATATAAAAACACTTGAGACTTACACTTTTTATTTACTGTATTTATTGTTAAAGTGATTTTTGTGTAAAAGAGTTTAACTGAAGTGTGTCAGTTAAAAATTTACGCTTAGTGGTTTTTAAAGAAAACAATATGGGATCGATATTGGTATCGGCTGATGGTTAAGGTTTCAGTACTGGAAAAGAGAAAGAGGGGTATCGTGCATTAATCTCTAGCATTAATAGAACTACTGGATCCTGCGACAAGACAACAATCCACAACAATAAAGAAAAATACTTTGAAAAGAAGAAGAAAACATAAGCAGCGTTAGACGGAAAGAAGGAACACTTGCCCACAGGTGCTAAGCTCAGTAAGTGGTCAGTCAGCTGTCCTTTCTCTGTGGCCAGCTGTAGAGCTCCAATCAGATCTCCTTTCCACAGCCTCAGGTACATCATCGAGTCGTAATGTCCTGCTTCCATGTGACTGTCCTCTGCACAGACAGAGCAAACTCTGATTCAAACCCAGAAATTTAAAGGTGCAGTCTCTGATCGTCGCTGATAAACATTCATTTCTACCACAGTGCTGTTGAGTTCTTGAATCTGATTGGCCAAGGTGATTGGGAAGGTGCTGATCGATTAATTATACACTAACGGCTCATTCACAGCGACGTGGACGCCGGACACTCCACATAATCTAAAGCTAATAACAATTCAATTCAATTTTATTTGTGTAGCGCTTTTAACAGTGGACATCGGCACAAAGCAGCTTTACAGAAATAAATACATTCAAATTAAATTAAACCAAAATAAATTGTAAATATTATTATTATTATTATTATTATTATTAAAAACATTATTATAACAGACAGATAAAGAAAAAAAAGTGTTGTTATTTAACAATTAACTAACATTTAACAATGAAAAATGTATTTATTCAACATTAATGGAAGGAGTCTCCAGTGTCAGAGCAGCGAGTTACAGTGAGTTTTCCACCACTAAAGTGTCTTCAGGACAGAGGAGTTTATGACAAGTTGTGTTTTTTATTTTTTTTTGCCTTATAAACTTCAAGAGAGATAGAGTGGGAAAAAAAACGAGAGGTGTGAGAACAACCGGAACAACGTGATAACATTAACTGTAACTATAAATGGATAAAAAGTATGAAGGGTCATTCATCAATAAATTAAAAACTGCAACTGTAAAAACCAGGAAATTGCTTTCATGTAAGCGAAAGCAAACACTTCAGCACATCACACCACGGCATCACTGATTATTTTCCTCCAAAAGCACATCCCCGTCTTTTATTCCTTACTTATTTGGCAGAACCTTCATGTGCGAATTTTTTTTTCCTCCAGACAACTGCTCACTAGTACAGAACATTAACCTCGAAGCTACACTGCCCTCGTGTTAATGATGCTCTGGGATTAGTTTCTTTTGATTGCGAGAATTTGCTGAACTTCTTACCTTCCTCCTGGAACATCCTGTACAGGGCTTGTCTGTCTGCGAATAAACCAAGCTGGATGTGTTCTCCAGTTCCCGGGACACAGTTCTCTGTCTCACCTGGAAAAGGAGGCAACATGAGGCAAAATGTCTGAGAAGTCACAGAGTAAGAATGAAATTTCTTTTCCACGAAAGCTAAATGCATCACAGAACTTCTTCACTTGTATAATTTGGATAGCGAGACTAGCTGAGAGACGGAATCTGTGCTGTTGTAGGGCTGGGTGATGAGAAGACATGATACCCGAGATATCGTGTACATCATGATATCTTTTTATAATTTTTAAAAAAAATATATACACTGCCCTCCAAAAGTTTGGAAACGCCTGAACAAAATAGGGTTTTTGGGCAATATCAGCATA
>CM075017.1:1811534-1855050 GCA_037576675.1 Pangasius sanitwongsei | reverse complement strand
ATGCTGATATTGCCCAAAAACCCTATTTTGTTCAGGCGTTTCCAAACTTTTGGAGGGCAGTGTATATATATATATATTTTTTTACCAACTGACAGAAAGCAGCTGATTTGACGTTTGAATTTTGTACTTAATCGTTCGCGAACAAACCCAGCTACCGATCCACACGTATCGTATCACGTATCGTGGAAACGCCTTTAAGAGGCGTGAGATGATACTTTTGCCACATCACTCCCTCCCCAGTGAACTCACTGACCCTGTGTGTGTTTCACGGCGGCCAGCGTAAGGCAGTCCTGCTGAAGCTCCTCTTTGGGTCGGTGGTCCATGGAGGTGCTAAGAGGCAGGATGGAGCGCGGCTTCCTCTTCTTCATGCACAGATCTAGAAAAGGAAGACGAACCATTTTCAGGTATCATTTACATTTCCAGCGTTTGGCAGGCGCTCTTCAATCCAGAGCGACTCGCAGAAATACGCTTTCATACATAGATCAGGGTCTAAAACTGCTATCAAGCTAAAACCCTGTTAGAGAGGAGTTAGTACAGTGACAAAAACGATACGAGTCAGGTTTTTTTTTTTTTTTTTTTTTAATGAGTGCTCATTTACGTCAAGAAGTAGGACTTTAGTCTTCATATGAAGACAAGAGACGTTCATTCCACTTCCTGAGTGCCAGGACGCCTTCTGCGTCTTTCCTGTACCTTGATTAGGCTTGGGATCGATGCCTTTTTCATGTATCGATAATCAGGAGATTTTCCCGATGATTATTTAGATTTTTATCAGTAATTTTCAAATAGAAATACTGGCTGCTGCAGTGGATCCTTAAATCTAGAGTGTAGGCCGACACTGATACTATTAAATCCACACAGTCGGTGTGATATCAGAAAGACCCACTAGATGGAGCCGTATTACGTGTCAGAGGAGTGAAGGAGATCAATTCTATCTACAGGATCTGTTGTATTTTCCCGTGGTCTGCCCAAACCTATTACGCCAGGCAATATTAAAGGCTAGTGTCACAGACTACAATGAGAAACAGCTAGCAAATGCAAATGACCCATTTCAATGTCATTTTAAACCATCGATGTCTCAAAGACGCATCGAGATATTTACGTGGCAATCAATAATCTATATAATGATACTTACTGACATCACTAACCATGATGGACGGTGGATCGAGTCAAATCGTACTAGACCAGGGGTGTAGAACTCACATTCTGCCCCGCCCACATCAGCATTGTTGTGAGACTTAGAAAGGCCATTATAAAAATCGTATCTATTCTGCTGACTGACACCAATAAACTAGGCTCCGATTGTAGAATAGGACGACTCAGGAAAGTAGAACCTGATGGCAACTGGGATGCCGCCAAAACGAGCCTCTTTCTGTGACCTTGACCCTGTTTAGATCAATTCGAAAATCGAAGCAGTTCATCTGCTGGTTAAAATGATAATTCCATAAAAACCCTATAAACATTAAACTACTGGTTCCTGAGATACAGCGCTAACGAGAGTCTCAGGCGGACGCACGGACGGACGGACACATCCTAGTAGCGGAGGCATAATATATAATAAATATAATATATATCTGTTTTCCAAATACTAAAAATATACAGTGTTAAGAAAGACATTTGAAAAGAACTCACACAGGCTTGTATGCTAAGAACACACGCGTCCCTATTCTCTCATCGCTCTTGTTTTTGGGCTCCATCAACTTTTCTTTTTCAGAATATTTATAAAGTTTCTACACAGGATGATGCATTTCAGGATTTGGAGTCAATCACTGAACCACACTAAAGACCAACACCTGAATCCTTTTCAGACTTCAAACGCATCAGATAGTCGTTCATGTTAACCAGCGAGACGTGAGACCATGCGTGGGCGGTCGCTACGCTACGGATCTGGTGCGAATTCTACAGATTACAGGTCTGGTGTGAAAACGTTGAGTAGTAGATACTACAGAGCGTTTTGATATTATTTATTGCGAGTTTGCTGAGCCCGAATGAAACAAGCGGGCAGTCGCTGGCTCATCACTTATTCAATATTGAAAATAAAACTGATCTGGAGGAAAAGGTCAAGAGCCCGCTCAGATATAGTGCATGCTAATCCGTGTTCAAGTCTCTTTAAGCAGGGGTCAGAGAGTTGGCTGACATTTAAACAACAGCACCTTCTTTACGATCTAGCGTTCAATCAGTCTTCTTTATGTTGCAGTAACATTGATATGATCATCATCGCTGCACATCAGAAATACCTCAACAATAAACGAACCCCGGCAGCCACCAATCGGAGCAATTCGTATGCAAATTCATGATTTTAACCACTGGCTGTGTTTACGCCAAATATTTGTGAATCCAAAGGAGATGTACGAGAAGGAAAACAACACAGCGAGAAGCACGAGAAGCCAATCAGGGAGTAAAATAGTTAACGTTAGTACGCCATGTTACATGGCTTGTCCTAAATTACATCCTCCAAATGTCCTCATGGGACAGAACACAGGAAGCATCATCATTTTTGCCAACCGGGGGGGAAGTTTGCGGGTGAAGTACTGCTGTATTTTTGTTTGTCTCCTGACGTGTATTCTTGTTATCATGACTCAGCCCACAAGGTTTTTAAAGATATCTTTAGCAGTACATGATGATATAACTTCACAACCTCCATATAAAAGTAAAATCATGACTCATGACTATATGATGATATGATGAACTTATATCACAACAGCTACGTTTCTGTGCAAGTCTACAGCCGAGAGTGACGTTACAGCGCATTAAATCCCATTCAACTCGAAACCAAACCAAAACTCTAGTCAAATTAGTGGTGTTGGAGTTCATACCCAATTCATTTCTTTAGAAATAATCGCGTTTAATTCACTGTGACGTCACTTTAGGCCACTGATTTACACGTGATGTACATAAAATGCTAAAATATCTCAAAACCAAAATCTGCACAATCAATGGTTTTACACAAAACAAAGTGAATGGTTTTAATTCCTGATAGTCAGGTTGAGTTGTGTCTCTTTGGCTGGAAACACACACACAAAAAAAAAAACAAACCTGATTTTTCTTTCTTCTTCTCATCCTTCTCTTCTTTCTTCACAGTTAGAAAAGATTTCTCGCCATTTATGTGTACTTTCTCCGTGACTGACCTGGTCTCCTGAGACAAACCTGCACTCAGAATAAAAAGATCTTTAGACACTTTTACATCCAGGAAAAAAACAAAACAAAACAAAACACAGGGTGAGATGATGAGGAGATGAATGCAACGCTACCAGTGACAGTGGAGACATGTTCTCTCTCCTCATCTTCTGCTTCATCTTCTGTCGGCCCTTCATCCATTCCACTGCCGGTTCCTCCTCCAGCTTCCTCTCCCATCAGCGATTCGTTCTCCTCCGTCTTCACCCCACGCTTTTCCGCTACCTTCTTTTTCTTCTTGGCTTTCTTCGTTGGTGCTTTCTTTTTCTCCATCTCCACACGTCTCCGACCTGTTCGAGGAAGTGTTCCTTCATTGCTTACATCACAGTCTGATAAATTAGCCACTACATGCTTGCAAAATCTGTCACCCAGCACTAAAACAAAACTATTTCCAAGTATACATGGTTGATCAGCTTTATACGCACTCTTGGGAGGTTTAACGTGCTCCTGCTTGGACACGGCCCACTCCTGCACCGTGAAGTCATCAGCGCCTGTCCAGATCAGGTCAGGGTTAACGGGTGACCACTGCACACACAGCACGCGGCCGTTATGACCTCTGTAGTTACACACTGGCTCCTGCTTCAGCACATCCCACACCTGCAGCAGAGCGCATCAACACGCACGCACACACAGAAAAGGCAGAAAAGAGAATTTACAACGTACGTGAATAACAAAAAAAGAGGTTGGATTAATTTGGTAATCAAAGTAAAAATGGAATTATTTAGCATTTAAGAGATTTATTTTATATTGACCCCTAACAATCATCCCTAGTCCTTTTTTTGCACAGTCTGTTTTAGAAAGAGAGAGAGAGAGAGAGAGAGAGAGAGACTGAGAGTGTGAGAAAGTTGAACTGAGTGTGTGTGTGTGTGTGTGTGTGTGTGTGTGAGTGAGAGAGAGAGAGAGCAAAGGAGTGCGAAAGCGAATGTGACAGACAGAGTGTGTGAAATAGATTGAGGAATAGTGAGAGAGTGAGTGAGAGAAAGAGTGCAAGAGTGTGTGAGACAGTAAGAATGTGAGACAAATAAGGAGAGGAAGAGAAAGACAGAGAAGAAGAAGGAGAGAGGGAGGAAGAGGGAGACTCAGAAAACCCATCGGATGTCGCTGTGACAGAATTCTGTCAAATAAAACCAAAAATGTCAATTTTTTCCTGCCTGTAAACCTCTATATTTACACAGATGACAAAATGGGAATGTTCTTATTTAATTTCTAAACCTCTCTAGGCTTTCTTTTACAGTTTTTATGCTGATATTTAAAGTGCAGATTTTAGATTTAGGCCTCATCACAACACTGAGATAGCGCTGGTTAAAGTAGCAAATGACCAGCTACTGGCTGCTAATCAGGGCTGCGCTGATCTGCTTGCTTTGTGCTTTGTGATGGAGGTCTTACTAAATAGTGACTTCTCTTTGCACACTAAAGTAAAGTTTGCTGCTCTACAAGACTCTGTTTTAGGTCCACTGCTCTTTTCACTACATCTATAACCAAGTAAGCTAAAGCTTATTCAGTAGCATAAGCCTTAGTAGGGAGCTAGTTTGCTAGCTGATATTCTATGAGGAAATGTGTTGTACTTGATATCAAACCATCACAACACTACAAGTAACGAGTACAGACATTTAAACCTTTATTTCAGATCCATTTCACTTGCACTGTAAAAGTAGGGATGAGGTTTACAGCAAGACGCTGTTGGTGACATAAGTGTTGGACTCATCACCAAAGTCCTAGAGGATGCTTCATTAATAAATACTACAGAAACTAAAAAAATAAGAGACTTGCCTGAGCTGTACCGTCATAGCAGACCGTGACCAGGTGAGCGCCGTGGTGAGGACTCCACGCCAAGCCGGTGATTTTGTTGGTGTGACCAGACAAAGTGCTGAAGGCTTCGGTCACCAAGACTGGGCTCTCGGACGGGTTCTCTTTATTAAAATAATCAGACGTTCACAAAAAATTGCCTAAAACACCTACGTGTTAACGTTTCTGTTTTCACTTCACACTATAAACACTCTTAACATTTTTTTTTAAATTCTACGTAGGAGACATGGACGTGTGATGCCCACCGATAGCGTTGCGCAGGTCGTGGACGTAGACGAGGGCGTTGCTGGAGCCAGAGGCGAGCAGGAAGTGCAGCTCAGGCTGGGTGGAGTGCTGATGGTTCCAGCGCAGTGTGTTGATGATTTTATGGTGCTGCTGTATGGTGCACAGAAGCTTCAGGCTCGGTGCCTTGTACACTTCTATAGAGCTGCAAACAAAAGCAACAACTTTGTGTTTGTGTGGATTAAATCGGCTACTGCGTTCAAAACGAGTGACATTTTTTTCCTATGCAATTTAACCATGAGGGTCAGTACAATGCCAATGTAGCGAGAAACAGCTCCAGATTATTCAAAAATAAAGTAAAAAGTTCTGAAGTTTCCCCCTACATAACATTCATTTCATATACATTTGGATTTAACTAATATTACTTAATTTACAGATTGCTTGTTATTGTTATAACGTGATACTCACAGGACACTAGACAGGCAGAGCTTAAAGTCGCCCCCTGCTGTCTGTTCAGTGAATTGCAATTTCAATTAAATCATCAACAAGCCTTCATGTTTCCAATCAAGCTCATCTAATTAGTCGTTTTGTTTTTTTTGCATTTTAAGGAAAGGATGCAGTGCTGAGCATCTAATTTCCGGATGGGGGGCGGAGCTAACTTATGAGCCAGAAAAACATACACCATTTAAGAAACTTGCCAGATCCAGTCCATGGGCAGTATTATGATTTAGAGTATCATAATACTTTGAATTATAATACTCTGGTTATCTGATTGTCCAGGTTATATTTGCAGACAAGCAGGTCCAACAACCATAAAAAGAGAAAACCCACCCTCTGTACTGACTTTTGCAAAAACTACATTTTCATGTGATATATAGTTCGGATTAAATTTAATGAGACTGACGGTGGTGTGACGTTCCTCGATAACCACAGCATGAGTTATGTGTTCTTTTCTGCACTACATACATCTATCGATTTTTACATAAAGTCTTGCACACAAGTGGGATATAACACTGCCGCTAACTACATGCAGTCACCTCGAGAGAAAATAAAGACGCCAGCCAAGCTGGAATAACGCCAGCGCAACGCCAGTGCAACGCCTAGATAAGTGAGTTTCTGGGAAACCAAACCACAGTAAATGGGGTTTCACTTGCTAGCTAATGGATTTAACATTTGTCCAGCCCTGATTAGTTTAGGAACACTTCTAAAATCAGAAAATAGCTTTAATATAAGCTACTGTAAAAGCACGGCTTGGAAACCACTCACCCGTCTTCATTTCCGATAGCCAAGACTTTCCCGTCTGGCTTCCAGCTCAGGTCCGTGTGAGGAGAGAGCTTGTGCTGCAGACAACAGAACACACTTTAGAAACGAGCAAACACACAATCAGCCATATACACAAAAAATTAAAACACTGAATGAACAACAATCTAAACTGTGCTGTTTCTAAATTGCTGTTTCTTTCTTTCTTTTTTTTTGTGGATTCAGAAATGTCAAATCTTTTTATGTCAAATGTCAAATGTTTAACAACTCTAAAGCTCATTTTCGAGCCTGTTTGGGAGTTGCTAGATTAGGTGCACCATTGTAGCTACGCTCATAACTCTAGAGTTATAATTCTATAATTAATAAACCACCTCAGGTTTGTGCATCTGAACAGCTTACTTTAATGTTGTTAGAGTCGCGGATGAGTTTATCGATGTTGCTGGCCTCGTCTGACAGCTTCCACGGGTCGTGCTGAAAGATCACGCCCTCTCCTGCACAACTGTACAGCGTGTAGTCAGGTCTCTCGCCTGTACCTGAGAATGCACGTATGAGCTCTTGACATTTCCATTCATCTGTTAATACTGTGGAAAAACTAGAACTGGTAGAAATAAGAAAAGAACAACAAGAAAAACCTACTGCTGAATATTTTGTTTGGTGCAATTTAACTGTAATGATGGTAGAAACATGCGAGATTTCAATTTCAACCCTTATTCTCAGTTCTAATCGCACGTTCTCTGCGTCATCTTGTATCGAAATCAGTTCCCTGTGAACGTTTCTTCTGCCTCTACATACATTCGTGCTGCTTTTGGATACAATAACTGAGATTAGATGTATTCCTATTCCTTTATGTACCTGAAGAAACACCTTCAGACATGGCATGTAGTCTGAAACCTGCTCTAGCTCTAGGTTTGTTGTCCTCTTACACCGAAATCAAACTTAATAAAATCACTGCGCTGTGTCAAATGTGTCAATGAATTCCATCGTGACCAGTGCTGTGTGAAAGACCATGCTCGCTCGTAGCAGTTCAACTCCTGGGTCATGATCACCATCACTGTGCTATAAAGAGCTCTGATGATAGACATGAGCTTCCCGGCTGCACGCTCTCAGTTTCAGAATCAGTTCTTTACGATTTCAGACGAGTCTGTGTGCCGCCAGATCATCCACACAAGTGCATTTTAAGAATCGGTACGGCTTTAATAATGATGATAACGATGAGGTTGTTGATTACAGTGTAGCGTAGTGACACTTACTATCAACTGCACTCATATAAATGCTCAAAATAGCGAATGTCTTGAATCAGCTTTTGCTTTAACGATGGAAAAGACAACCAGTTGACTATACTTTTGAAGCGCTAGTCATGCAATCCTGTCAATGTCAATTAGCAAGAAAGAAAAGCTCATTTTAATTAAGAAACACGATCCCTATTTTGGCCTGAGGTCCATGGTTTATGTATGGATGTGTATAAAGAAGCTGCCCTGTTGTTTAGCAGAATTATTGCATCATCCAGTTGTGATGAGATGAAATGCGACACGTGAACACACCCTGTTCTACTTAACACCACAACACCGGTGCTACAACATGTGAGGAAGCAGCACGCTGTTGTAAAATAAGCCACCCGGTTCCTGAGGGTGTTCCTGCACCATGAAAATACTTGAATGAAACACATTTATTTCTTAATTTCATATATACTACATATATTTTTTTCCAGACAAGGCACTCAGGCAGAGTGAACTTGGTACACGTTGCTAAACGTTTTCCATTGTGAATGAAGTTAACCAAAATTAAATAAATTAAATACCCTTAACGAACACCGTAGCCCATAATCAACCTATCGAGCCTAATGTTGCATTTTTTTAGGACGGAATCCCAGCAGCATTTGCTGAACACCACGAACAAAACAGGATTTGCTTAGCAAATGATTATTGTTACACCACTAGAAATCAAAACACATCAAACTTACGAAGGAGGCAGAAAATATCAGCGTGAAATACAGCGCACTGAGCCGAGCTGTTTAATCGCACGGTGTATCTGAACTGCCTTAACACCATAACTTGTGCAAAAGTCTGACCCAGTTTGGATCAAGTGATTCATTTTACTTGAACGAACTTGTTCAAACGAATCACCAGCACTAATTAAAAGCATCAATACAGAGAATTTTCAGAATAAACAATGACTATGTTTACATGCACATCAAATTCCGTTTAAGGTCTACATTCGGGTTGCAGCCATATTCCGAATACGATGTTTATATGCGTCCAGGCATCGGAATATTCCTGCATACACGGTTTGTGTACGTATGCCGATCTACACATGCACTTTTCCTTCTCGCTGTTATTGCCCAGGAGATTCAAGCTGCTGCTGTTGGTTGGAGTAAGCTAATAGTTTTATTACTACTTTTCCACACTAATTTAATTAGAACTCTAACACTTCTCTCCATCAAAAATGCCTGACAACACCGCCTCGAAATGGAAAGGGTCAGGTAAGCATCTGTTAAGCTAAGCATCTGTTAGCACCCACAATTCCTTGCGGACTGAGCAAGTGCATATCTCCCCTTTCAGTGCATTTTCTGAATAAGGTGTTTACATGCAACGGATTTCCAGTTAAAACAGGGAATCAGAATCGGGCTATCAGATTGTGGCATTTACAGTGACTCGATGCTAATGTGAATATTGCCAAAT
This sequence comes from Pangasius sanitwongsei, assembly GCA_037576675.1. Taxonomy (NCBI): domain Eukaryota; kingdom Metazoa; phylum Chordata; class Actinopteri; order Siluriformes; family Pangasiidae; genus Pangasius; species Pangasius sanitwongsei. The sequence goes on along the minus strand of CM075017.1, from coordinate 1,845,913 downwards.
TCTGATTAATATCGGAATACTGATGTGCATATAAACGTAGCCAGTGACTTTGTGAGTGTAAAAGTGTGTTTGTGGATCTCTGGTGATGTTCGACCCGAATTTGCATCTTCTGTTTCACACTTTGAAAAGTTGATAAGAAGCTGAATGGAAACGTATCTTCTGTGTCCCCTCACGCACACACTCAGACCCACACATTTCAGATTTCGCCTGGATAAAGAGCCCCGTGAGAACCACGGATGTGCGAGTGAAAATGCTGAAGAATCGACTGCATTAATACCAAGCAGGCAGACAGTAAACAAATTAGCATACACAAAACCACAAAAGCAATCATTGCTTTTGTCACTGCATCAGCATCTCTCTCTCTCTCTCTCTCTCTCAAAACAAAAGCAATTATCTCCTCCGTCCTCCGGCCCGATGATGGATAAAGTGATAAGCGGTACGCGGCTGCAGCCGGGCTGCAAATGAAGTTTCTGCTCCTCGATTTCCCAGCAAAACGCCCATAAGGGAATCGGGTTGTACATAATCTCTCTCAATTATGGCGTGCGCATGAATGATGCTCCAGGCGCCGCTGTTTGGTGACGGATGATTCTTGGCGTCGCTGCTAGTTCAATATTTGCCAGCTTGGGGAGGGGGTTAGGGATGAACTTGTTCACATGCTAAAAAGAGACTCACCGAATGACAGAGGTGGTACTGGAGGACCCCAGTCCAGAGAGTAGACCGTTCTACGATGGTATGTGCTGGAGATCTGTGGAGGCCTACACACACACACACACACACACACACACACACACACACACACTTAAAATCCTCACAAGAACTTCTAGTCATAATATGCTAGATGTGTTAAAGATCTTACTTGTTGGAATAAACTTCATAGATGCCTACTTTTCCATCGTCTGTACCGAAAGCTAAAGATCCCTCCTTCACTGGATGCCATGCCAGCTGTGAACAGAAATGAATAAAGACTGATCATCAGCTTTCGAGCGAAAGTATTCATCGGCTGAGGTCCAAGCGTGAAGGAAAACTTTGCCAAGTTGCACCATTTTCTTAACGCTAGAGTCAGACTCGTGAGTTAGTTTACTTAATTCAGTGAACAAAACAATGAGCAATTTCTCAAAATGATCCACTTAGAAGCTGACAAAAGTATTTGAGTATAAATTTTATGTATTTGAATTACAGACGCATGTCACGTTAAATTAAATTGTGTTTTATTTCTGGAAAAAAGAAAGAAAGAAAGAAAGTAAGAGAAAGAAACTCAGAACCCTATATACAAATCTCAAAAATTCAGATTTGATGTAAACTACGCCGATGGAGAAGCATCCTGGATTCCTAGGAAAAGCGTTTATGTTCTGTATTGTATATATCAGTAATCCTGAGATTTGAATACACTACAGGAAAATAAGAATTTTATTTAACGCACTGTGTATAGAATTCAAATGTACATTTATAAATATATAAATATCATAAAAATACTGTAAACATAGCTGAGGTTTGGCTTAACACCTCTTCCACACAAAATGATTCCACCACTTTGCTATAAACTCTACAAACATAGTCTGTTTTTGCATTTCAAAATACCAACATGATTCAATCACATCAGGGGAGAAAGGGTCGAAATTTTTGTGGGTTTTTTTCCCCCCTATTTTATCTCTAAATTAAAACTGGTGACTGGACTTGTAGCATACACTTTATCACCAACCGTATTGTTTCTAATATACGGTGAGGTCCTTAAAACATTTGAAAGAAACAAAGTTTTAGAATTCTGAAAAATGTAATCCGAAGAAAGGAAATGTTCAATATCTCGTATATTCGAGATTCTGCACGATTTCTAGGTCACTATTTAAATCGGAGCAAATTTGTAATACTGATCATATTAACTCCTTTGTACAAAACATCACATTTTCCTCGAGTCTTATCTCTTCTATTAAAGCACGTATTCAGACGTATTCAGACGACACTCCGATGGATTTGATCCCACACGGATCGTCAGGTTTTTTAACGCAAACTTGTGTAGCGTGTGACGGCTCGAGCCCACGCTGAAAAGCAATTCAGAATTTCCTTCAGCTCTTTCTTAGATTCTACTTTTCACTCAAGTTGGTCCTGATGATATAATTTGGAGTGAAACATTTTGTAATAAATTAGAAAAGAATCCAAAATTTTCAGTAGTGCTCTCAGACTTTTGGACAGATGTATTCAGGCCTGGAACAGAGTGTCATTAAATACTCACTACCTAAGCCAACGATCTTGGCTAACTACGCGAGCTGTTAGCTTTCTCTTTGAAAAGAATGCGTTTTGGCCGGATTTTTAATCTTTGTAGCTCTTCCTCTCATCAATCTGATTAAAGACCGATTTAACAGAATGTCACATTCACAATTCTTCACTAATAGTGCTATGTGTGGATTACACACCACACACTTTCGTTAGTCCATCGCCATGAGCGCGTTCTTTTAAGATGGATTCGAGTTGAGAACACAATCATGTGACCACCTTCTGTGACTTACAGCGGTGACTTTGGACTTGATCCCCTGCCAGTACGTCTTGGTTTCGTATGGGTTCTGGATGGACAGTGTGTTCCACACGCGGATCATGCTGTCGCCGACCCCCAGCGCCAGACATCCCGTGGCCACCGGAGAGAAGCTGAGAGAGTAAATGAAGCCTCCCATGGTGGGTAAAGTCCAGCAGCACTCCAGAGTGTCCAGATCCCAACATTTAATCTGGACACAGCAGAAAGAGACACAATGCGAATGAAAATCTCACATCAGAGAACTCATTAAATCAACAGTTTTCAGTCATGCAGGTGATTGTGTACATCTGTTAGTAAGTCGAAATGATTATAAGCTTTGTCTGCCTGAAGTTTCGACGTGTTGAGATGCTTTTCAGCTCATCCCGTTTGTAAAGAGTGGTTATTTGCCCTACTACCATAGCCATCTTGTCAGCTCCAATTCTTCTTTGACCTCTCTCATCAACAAGGTGTTTCTGTACACAAATTGGATTTTTTTTTCTGCACCAAGACTGTTTTGGGTGAAAATCCCAGGAGATCAACAGTTTCTGAAATAATCAAACCCCCCCCCCCCCCCCCCCCAATTTTCTGTCTGATGTGAACATTAACTTAAGCTCTTGCATGATTTTATGCAAAATGTAACGGCATGAACGACAAGCTGGACAGGTGTTCCTAATAAAGTGGTTGGTGAGTGTAGATTACAGTCAAGAAGAGAATAAAATATATACAAATAAAACAAGTAATGCTTAATTAATGCTTTATTTGTAAATTGTACAGATATTGGGCCTCATTAATCAAGCAAGTTGGGTGTAAATGTTTGCGCAAGTTAAAGCGGACTAAAGATTTCCACTGGATTTACTAACATTTTGGAAACACAGAAATGTGTTCATACTCTTGTGCATATGTTGACGAATTCCTCTGTTAATTACCAGCTGATTTGCTTTTGGTGACGCCCACAAAACTCCATATAAGGCAAAGCCCACGTAGCTTAAACAGACTTTCTCAAAGGCAGAAGTGAAAGTTATTTTCACTCATGTAGATGCCAAAATCATATTTACCAGCGTTACAGCCTCTGAAAGGCCAAAATCTGGAGCCAAATTACAGAAGAGGTGATTTGGAGGGAATTGAGAGGTGAAAAAAAAAAAAAAAAGTTTGACATGAAAATGGAGAAAAAAATCTATCTGTACTGCACGTGGGTGATCTCACACACACCAAGCGCTTCACACAGAGAAACTGCGATGTTTAATTTTTATCCAAAGCGAAGTGTCTCCGTGACTCTTGGCCAGAAATCCCTCACGTCCTCCCTGATGCCATGTTAGAAAAGCAGAAGGACGTGTCCACAGGAAGTGAACGATCCGCTGCACACTAGGGATTATAAAACCCGTGCCATTCGTAACTGAAGAACTTATTTGTCTTAATTTATGGATTTATTTTGACTTGTTTTCTTTATTTTTTTTCATATTTGATATTTCTTTAGTTAATGCCATTAACATGAAATGACTGGATTTCAGAAAAGTTTCATCAAATTTGTGTGTTTAACTAAAAATACACAAATTATTTAAACATTATTTACGTAACCCGTATATAGAAAAGTGCAATAACTCATCGCGATGTGTGTGATTTAAAGCCGGTCAATCGAGGTTTACGTTAGTTAGTGCTCTCATGCGTAAATTCACACACGCTCGGGAGCACGAGTAGGATATGAACGGTTTTCTTCCCAAAAATGATGAAATTTTCATGAATACCATGCGCACTTCTTGCGTAAATGCTCCTACGAATGATTGACGAACACATCCTTTCATATCCGGTTTGTTAAATGAGGCTCATTACTCGATCAGCGCTCTTTAGATAATACTCCACTTTCCTAATTTGAAGATAAAATCTTCAGAATCTAATCAACATCCTGAACAGTAACGTTTGCAGTGCTGCAAGTTTGCCAACTCATTTAATCTCGCTCACACACACACACACAGTTTCCTCCATGATAATGAACTGAAGTTACATTAAAACATATTATAAACCCATTTTTCCTCATTCATTGTACATGGGAGGATTCTCGAGCTAATGAACCATCACATTACGGAGAGTGAATAGCGAATCTCACGTCTCGGTCCATGGATGTGCTGATGAGAAGCTCTCTGTCCCCCACACACACTGAGCTCATGTTGAAGACGATGCGGCTGTGGTTCTGGCCGTCTGATGAGCTGCCCAGCAGAGTCCACTTCTGTTTGCCTGATTTTGTGAGGTCCCAAACCACCAGCTCTCCACTAAACACACACACGGCAAAATAAGTCCTCCATTCATTCATTAGAGTGTGAGAATGGGCAACTTGAGCTCACAGAAGAAGCGAGCTTGCGCATTAACACACAGCATGAGGCGCTTTTAATCACGAGAACACAAAGCTATTAGCGAGCGTGAAGCAGTGAATCGAGCGCGCACTCTGGCTACACTCTGCATTTCTGACTTTCGAGACTTCAGGCCAACTTGAATTTTGATCTCACAGCTATCACTCTTAACCAATCCCCTTTCTTCTGGATCTTTGATGATTCAAAGTAAAAGTCGCAACATTTCGGAGATCACAATAATCATATTTAACGTCCACTAATGTTCTAACTTGTTCTGTACATAGCTAGCGTATGTAGAATAACGTTATATGTTTTGTAATAGCAAACATGAAACAGTAGGACCACCACTTTTCATTTTATTTATATATTTGCTCATGTTCTTGCTTAAAAGTTAGCTGGAGAATGTAAATGCCCCCCTGCAGAGAACTTCAAATAGCTACAGATTATGCACAAATCTTAAAAATGACAGAAAAATACAAATATATTTGGAACTATAGGCCTTGTAGTGTTTTTTTTTTTTTTTTTTTTTAAGATATATTTGTTTAGAGGATTCAAGTGTTTACATTTAAATGGTGGCATTAAACATAATAAACCTTCAAAAATATTTTCAATATGTTTTATTTAATGGTTCAGATTTCAGTTAGTTCTTAAACTACTTTTGGGTTTGTGTGATGAGTATATTAATCGCCATTTAGGACTCTTTTTTTTTTTTTTTTTTTTGAATGATGCTGCATTCGATTAAAGGTCGTAACTCGTAATTCCTGACCTCCGACCAGAAAAAAAAAAAAAAACCGAAAACCTAAAAAAAACACAAAGAAAACTCAGAATTCCTTCCCAGCAACTCATGACTGTCTCCTCAACTCTGAATTCCTCCGAGTTCAGCAAGTGACATCAAATCAAAATGGCCGCTCACAGCACCGGCTGGAAACAAAGCAGCACTTACCTTTAAACGAGTTATACTGTGTATACAAGTATTTGCTTTACAAACGCTATCAATGATGCTCTTTAGACACCATAATAAACGTCTTAAAGTCAAAAAGTCCTGACCCAAAACAGCTGGAGACGACCTGCGAAGGTCTTCCTTTAGGCCAGTGCACCGTGAGCCACAGTCTCTCCTTCACCCCGGGGTCCACTCCTGCGCCTCGCCTCTTCAAAAACGGCAGCTTCAGGGTCATAACACCTACAATACAGGTACTGATATGACGGTATGCTGTGATTAAAAAAAAAATGATTTGATTTGATTTGATTTGAAGTTATAGTGGTATGAATGGAGTAACACAAAAATGATTCAATTTTAGGATTAAATGTGCAAAATACTTTAAACACAACTGTCTACGTTTTACAGGAAAAATCATGATATATAGGATTCGCTCTAAAACTGCCAGCACAAATAATATACATAATAATACTGGTATAAATACTAAAAAAAATAAAACTCTAAAAATAAAAATAACTCCTAAATGTGTTATTAGTAATAAACAAATTCATAATAAATTAATCTGAACCTTTTATATTTGAATATAATATAATATAATATAATATAATATAATATAATATAATATAACACTGAAAAAGAGGAAAAGAATTTTAAAAATATTATTATTTTTAAGATTATATACAAATTTTTAACACCACATCAGCTGCATCCAGTCAGTTTGCAATTATTAAAAAACAAACAAAAATATATAAGTATATTGTGACATAATTTACGAAGATATCGATATTATATCATCATAAGTTCAGCTGATTTTCACAGAAAAGATTCTGGATGAATGATTTCTATTACTTGTTAGCACCATGTGACATTATAGCTTAATTAAATAAACTAAATAAATAAATTCCAACCGTGTCTTAGCTGATATTTGGGGTAAATTAAATTTATCCAATCCTGTTGATGACACCAAAATAACTTTCATGCCCAGAGTCCAACACTTATAGAGTCACTTTAAGGCTGTTTTTAGAAAAATATAAGCTGTAAATCACCTCAAATTCACTTCAGACCATTACTGTGATTTAAATATTATCATAATCATGACTTATGTTTCTCTAAAAAGGCTATTTGCTGTGGTCAATGTATCTGGTTTATCTTTACAAATTTTCTCCATAAAATCCTAAATTATCGCCATGCAGCGGTCTTAAGCCACATACATTTTGTAAATGGCAGAAATACTGCTCTCTTTTGTTCAGAAATGCTATTTTTCTGTCATTTTGGTCATCAACGTTAATTATATTAGATCTCAATTTTAACAATTTTTTACATTTTTTATTATAAACATACCGGATGATTTTTTTCCCCAGGTATTATGTTTTCCCCTTTTTCCCCCTCACGGTATTTCTACACAAGCACAAGCCTTTTAATTTTTAATTAAAGTGATATTTAGAAAAAGTAAAAAGAATCGAATGATGTAGGTAATAAAAAAATAATCTAAGGAATCTGATTATGTTGTTAAAAGTGCGTTAGGTAAGATTTGCGAAGAAAAAAAGGTCTCTAATGGTTAAATGGGTGGAGTTGAATAAGATTTGATTGATTTTTTTAACTCAATGAACCCGCCCCTATTTCCACCCAAGCACACGAAGCTCCGCCCCCCAAAACTTGGTTGTTCAACTAGAGTCATCGTTAGTAAGAACTGTCATGACGTCACTTTCAAGCGCACTCGGATATTGTCCTTATAATGATTGGGGGCGTGTCTATAAAATGACTGACAATCCAAATACAAACAAAAGTGTTTTTTTTTTTCAACTGAGAAACTGGATTAAACTATTATTTTTTTCTAATTTAGTACCAGTAATAAATGATAAACATTGACTATTGGACCATTAAATAATTTATGCCTGAAAGGGTTAAACAGTTTAATTAAACTGTGATATATTTTCATTGTTTTCGTTTCCTGTACAGCTGAAAATTATAAATATCATAAATATCTGCATCTGTAAAAGAAAAAAGACAAAATGAACTGACCTTTGCCTCTTGCTGTACTCCAAATTCTAACGGTCTGATCCCGACTACCTGAAGCAAGGTAACCACCTCGCTGGACGTCTGCTAGCCCGCTGGACACGTCTGCAGAGAAGGACAACAAACATGGCTGAAATGGCCAGGAAGAACTTCACACATCTGGTTGAAATGTTCAAATCAACCATTTATGAAAGCTTTGTGAAGACATGATACCAGCGTTGTCCTCAGGTCGACTGTACAGCGTGTCCTCTTGGGGATCGGGACACCAGGCGAGAGCGTGGATCTCCTCTTCATGACCTCGCAGACGATGGATCACCTCTCCTTTCTTGCTGATGTCTATCAGTGCGATCATTCCATCCTTGTACCTTAGAGAGGAGACAGATGAGCGTCAGAAGCTCGTGGGACAAAGAAACGCCACGTTCATTACCATGGGAACATCTCGAACGGGATGGATTGCTCCTGTGTGTGTGTTTATGGCATTCAATCATTCATTCGTTCGTTCGATCGTTCTTCAGTACCTCTGATCCGAAAGACTTTTATTTAAATTACTAACTGGTTTCTATTTTGGGACCCAGAACCAACTAAGTCCATTAGAAAACATCACAGGGATTAAAAAACAGACACACACACACACACACACCTCTAGATGAAGTCTTACCCAATAGCGACGTAGTTCTCGGTGTGTGGTGAGCAGGACAGACAGAAGATGGTTCTGGGTTCGGGGAAGAAGCTGCGAGTGTCTCCTCTGCCAAGCCAGTGACACACCACAACCCCTTTCTCATCTCCTGACACCAGTAAAGCTTTCTGCATCGGAGACCAGTGGAGGGCCGAGATGGTGTTCTACACACACACACACACACACAATTCCAGCACCACCATGATTTATAAGTGAAAAGTTTCACAGTGTATAAAATGACACCCTAATTTCTACTCCATACAAACAGTGTAGTGCATTATGGGTATTCTGGAGAAGCCGAGTGCACACTCCATGACTTTTAAAATCTCTAAATCTCTGACTCTTTCACACTACATGACTTTAATCACTTGTGATCAATCGTTTTCTGGATATAGCTACACTGTAGACGCTACAGGATCGATCTCAGACAAGGCTCAGACGTTACACGGTGTTTCATATGAAGAGATCCGTGACGAAGCCCACCTCATTCCCAAATCCTGCTTTGTCACAAAAATAAATGCTATAATGGGACTTTGTCACTATTTTGTACAGAAAACTAGAAAGAAAAAAAAGAGAAAACATTGAGGGAGGACTGGTTGGAGAGAACATGAGCAGTAAGGAATTGTCTGTTCCGCAAAGAGAACTGGAGCCGGAGTGCGATTTTTACATGGGCAGGACAAATGCGTCCCAGAGAGCATCTGACCGGACGTAAACTGGACAAGTACAGGACGAATCGTCAACAATATCTCACAGAAATGATAAACTATCTACAAAACACGCTTTGTATTCTTTTTTTTGTTTTTTTTTTGCTATTTGCTTTTTGTGTCTACAGTACCAAGAGAGACTGTCTAATCTCTGTCTAATCTCTGCACACTGACTGAAAACCAGACCACAAAGGTCTATCAAAATAGATATTTATTATTTTTGAACTTGAACAGTGAAGAAAGAGCAGAGATCAGTTTTTTTCCCCCACTATGCTTAGTTTAAAATAATAAACATATCTATTCTGATAGACCTTTGCGGCCTGGTTTTCCGTCAGCGTGCGGACAGCCTTCGTCTTGGATTCTGAACATCTTCTTGCTTCGCACATCCGAGGATATATTTATTTCATCTGAGCGCAACTATTGCTCTTTCTTACGTGATTTATAAAAGGCAAAGTTTTAATGTCATTGCTGGGTTAGGGAAGGTCCATCGAATGGTCCTGTGTTTAAAAACTGGCAATGATTAGAAACAGATGAAAAACAACATGAGCTATATTCCTTACAAAGTGCATTTAAAATATACTATACTATAATATAATATACTATAATATAATATAATATAATACAGTGTATGATACACAAGTGCAAGGTGAGACAGAGCTTCAGCTCTTGTACTTGATGCTCCTACCTGGTGGACATTATGTTCCTCTAACACCAGCTTCTGCTCAACGTCCCAGATTTTTATTGTTTTATCATCTGAACTGCTGGCGCAGATGTTTTCTTGACCATCATGTCTGCAAAATGAGAAGCCAGAAACTCTTTCGGTGTGACCCCTGAGTTCTCCTGTGGGTGAAGAAATGAAAACAGTGATGATAACGAGACCACAAGCATGGAAGCAGGCATGAACTTGCCGAGGCTGAGAGTGAGAGTGAGAGTGAGGGAAGCTCCTTACCGAGCACGGCTGCTGAGGCTGCGTTCACCTGCAGCAGGAAAACTGTGTTTTTAGCTCCGAAGCCCAACACGCCGCGGCTGTTCACGTCGCTGCAGCGCGAGCAGTACCAGTTAGGCGACGCAGGAAGACGCCTCTCGTGCATCGCGATTGTTCTGAAAACAAACCGATTAAAAGTTCAACTCCGAGCTCTTCCAGCTACCAGGCAGCAACTACACCTTTCATTCACCCATGCTGCTTCCTTGTTTGCCCACCGGTGTTCTGTAAAACCCGCCTCCTAACCTAGGATTGGCTAAAACTTTCTATTCGCCGTAGTTCCGTAAAACAGCGTCCAATCAGATTACAAGGATGCACCGCTAACCAATCAGAGTGAGGCATCGGAATGCGGGTGGGAACAAAATGATACGCTTTGCGTCTCCGTCAAAAAATGTCGTCTATCGATGAGAGGTGTCGCAACAACTAAAATTCTTGTACAGCTTATAGGGTATAAAAAATATCATTAACATTTCATGTTTACGAATATTAAAGATCAAACAAAGTGCACTCATAGAATACCAACAATACTTGTTAACTTTATTGAAATGTAACATTGTAAAGTTTTTTTTTTTTTGTCAAAATATCTTTCATACATGTGGCTAAAGAAAGCTAGTTACTTTGCGACACTGCCGGAAAAGGTTCTATTTTTGTTCCAACATGGCGGCCTCCGGTGTGACAGCGAGCGGTGAGATAAACTAGCATTTTATATTTATATATGTATTTTTTTATTAGCGTCAGAATATTTAGTGATTAAGATGTTTTTGTCTCCACAGGTGCTACACTACTCAGTCGTTTGTTTGGACAAATTCCTTCAAGGTGTGTAACTAATGCAGCTAATTTAGATAGCTAGGCTATCCTACAGAAGTTGTTCAGGCATCAAGGACAAAGATGCAACTGTTTTTAATATCAACAGACAGCAAAGACAGTCTCCAGATTATATATAATTAAATATAGATATGTTGTTTGTGTAGGATTTTTTTTTTTATATCACCTAAAAATTAAGCTCTAAGAAATAAAAAATTGATTCATGCCATTATAAGTTAATTTAAATGTATTTGTATGTATATTTGTTTCAAATTAATAATAATAATAATAATAATAATAATAATTGCTGTACACTGGAGACATTCTGGCAGTTATGTTGGCTAAAAGAAAAGAAGAAATGCGTTAGAGAAGAGCGGTAGAACTCGAATGAACCCTCTTTTCTGTGTGATGACGGCGTCTTATGATGTTCTTGTGCTCCAGGTTTCTCACGCCGTTCTCCCAGACGTCCTGTCTTCACACCAGCACAGCATTAAACACCAAGAACTGGGAGAGGAAGAATCGCATCTTATATCCGCCTCAGGAGAAGGATGAGCACCGCAGACCGGCCGTCCGTGACACCTTTTTGCTCTGCTTTCAATATTGGCTATAATGTGATTCAATTTATGATTTTTTTTTCTTTAATCTTACCACTGTTTGTGATTTTTAAAATTTTTTTTCAGGAGATCCATCACTGCAGACGTCAAATCAAGTACAGCAAAGACAAGATGTGGTACCTGGCTAAGTTGGTAAGAGACACTGAACACTGCAGGACATCTGAAATTTATCTTTTTATTTTCTTGACATTTTTGCTTGATATTCATTCGTGTATGTGACGGATGATTTTATCCAAAGCCTTATGGATGAGTTCGAACAGGGTTTGTGCATCTGGCTGTTAAAGGAGCAGTTTGTAATATTTAGAGCTATGACATCTTTGAGAAGACAAGTCCTGCTTTTTTTTTTTTATTTTAGTTTTAATTTCTTTTGCATCACCAACTGTAAAAACTACAATTGTCCTGAACAGTTAACATGCAGAATTACCACTTAAAATCTCCTTGTCTGCTGTAGGAGTCACGCTCATGTTGGTGGCCACCATGACTGTTTGTTATTGACACGCCTCCAACTCAGAAAGTGTGGCTCGTAGAGTGCGCTCACCTTGTACTGCCGATATTTCCGACAGGATTTAAGGGCAGCGTTATCCCAACATTACCCTCTGCCTCTGCAGAAATTAGGGAAATTGGAAAAGGGGCTGAGCGGAGCTGCAACTAGGGAAAAAAAAAACCCTGAAACAAAGAAACTTATGATCCGTTTAATGGCAAAATTGTGAAGCATAGTTTTGTGTAAGGTATCTTTGGAATTATGTAATTTATAAAATTAACAGAAGATGACCAGGAACTCAAGGGAAGATTGAAATCTGACTCGGTAGAGTTGCTGACATTGAGATCTACCTGCTTTCCACTCATGGTGCATGACAGCACGTATTGCCCATTAAAGTGCAGAAGTCCTCAGTTAGCTTTATTCCGGAAAAGTGCTGTCATCTTCACTAGTAGCTCCGTTATTTTGATCATGGTGAAGAGACAGCGCTTTGAAACCCTCACTTTGTTGTTCATGAGCTAACGATGAGTTTCCTTCCTGTGACAGATCAGAGGCATGACCATCGACCAGGCCCTGGCTCAGCTGGAGTTTAACGATAAGAAAGGAGCCAAAGTCATAAAAGAGGTAACTGTGGAATCTTTTACCTGTACCTGTGTCTTCATGCCTGATCACCAGCTGGATGTCGTGGTTAAACAGTTGGACTTGGATTAAAGTATGATTTTGCACAACAGGTCCTTTTGGAAGCCCAGGAAATGGCAGTGAAGAACCACAATGTCGAATATAAATCCAATCTGTATGTCGGTAAGTGTTCATGTCTTGAAGAACCCTGTTTTTCTAAATGAACTCTGCTTATGTAAAGAATCTGGAGATTCATTTTCAGATCTGTGAGAAGTAGGCTTGTGCGATATAGCAATTAATATCTCTACACGATATTACACAGCCACCATAACCAGTTGCGTTTACTTCGATAATATTATTTGACCCGAGCTGCCAATGTTTACGCATTTTGCTTTGGAGCTCGCTAGTACGAAATATAACGCAAAAATACGCCACATCCTTTTCTCCTTAATAAAACGGGAGCTGAACAAATCGACATACGACTCTTGAATGATTTGCGCAGGCGTTTTGAGCTCTCCGATATTAACTGATGCCACCAGGAAGCCCCGCCCCCTTCCCCTCATCTCACACGCTCTTGTCTCGCAGCGCTCTCTCACTTCCTGTCACGGTAAACGGAGAATGTTTCGATTTCATTAATGTGAAATAAAATCTTTCGGTGTATGTTAACAGTGTAGTAACATGAGTTACTCTGTTTATGGCTGGCGCTGAAAAATGTAGTGAAAACTTTTGCTTTATTTTGACCTAAAAAGATTAAGTGTCAAATCTCACAAATCTTTACAAGCAGTGCTAATGGTGATGATAATTAGAAAGTGATTAAGGCTACGTTTACACGACAACGATGTAGTCAAAAACGGAAAAGCTTTTCTCTTGCGTTTTCAAAAAGTTTCACGTATACACGACAGCGTTTTCAAAACGATTCGCGTTTACACACATCCGCGATAACGGCCAAAAACGCTGTGTTATGTACGCGCTTGCCTTTATAATAGACACGTACTGCGCATGTCTACATACCTAACACGTACTACGCACGCACGTGACGTCAGCGTTTTCAAAGATTGTTTACATGGAGACGATAACGGCGGCGTTTTCAAAAACTTGCACTTTGAAACCCGTTTTCAAAAATATGCGTTTTCAGTCCCCAAAACGCCGTTGTCGTGTAAACGAACAGGCAAAACGCGTAAAAAGTTTCCCGTTTTTGGCTGAAAACATTGTCGTGTAAATGGCCCCTAAATACACTGTTTTTTCCCTCTCCTGCGCCAGTCAGCGCTCAGATGCTTTCAAACACTTTAAACAGCAGATCAACAGAGGAAATGTCAGCCATGTGGATATTAGACAACCGATTTATGGGTTCTTTTTTACTGCACATTACTGCAGAATCTCCTAAAAATCCAGCTGAGTGTTTCTTGATTGTCTCTGCCCGGTAAGCAGTTCCCGACTACACAACTGGCAATATTATCACACCTTCCCTACTGTCCTTAAATGTGAAATGCTGGAAATGATTATTTTCCTGTCTTCTTTTTAGTTCTAAATGATTGAAACTGTGAACAGGAAAAAAAAAATCAATCGAACAAGCCTATTTCTGATCATGTCAGTACTCCAGGATTTTAAAATAATTTGATCATATTCATTTATCAGACATTTTAGAGAAAGAGACAGCTTAGATCAGCTTGTCCTTGTAATCACAATCAAAGAAACGCAGCCGCGCTAACGTTTATCTTCTGTTCTCAACAGCCGAGTCTTTCGCGGGTAAAGGCCAATACCTTAAACGCATCCGCTACCACGGCCGAGGCATGTTCGGCATCATGGACAAAGTACACTGTCATTACTTTGTGAAGCTTGTGGAGGGCACGCCTCCCACGGTGGAGCAGAGTACGCCGTTTGACCAGGCCAAGGAGTACGTAGAAGAGCTGAAGAACCGGACCATCATCTACTCGCTCTAACTTCATACTCTTACAAGACCTCTTCTGTTTATGTAAATAGTACTGGAATAAAATTATTGAAAATGTGTGCGAGCTCTTGGTCATTCTGTGAACATTTAGATAGTGTGTGTGTGTGTGTGTGAGACAGTAAAGCAGAACATAAGAACCACAGAACCTTCTGCATGGCCTTCCTCGACCGAGCAGTGCTGCTCTGCATGACAGTTTCCACTCATGACATTTTAGTCCATGACATTCTTCATTAGCTGGATGATGAGTGTGGCCTCTGCCTTTTCCCGCAACCATTCGATGGCACTTTTTCCCAGTTTATATTGCCATGTGCCCTTTAGTTTGAACTCGACTAGACTTGTTCCACTCTCAAACGTGGACAGCAGAGCAGTTGATTTCTAAAACTGGGCTCTGTTCTCAACACATTTTCCATTAAAAAAAAAAAATAAAAAAATCGGACACATTAGATGATGCACCAAAAGACTGCCTTTTTGAAAAGGGCAAATTTATTAAGCTGAGCTAATTGGGATAATAACCTTATTATTTAACGAGATAATGGCAGTGACCGGAACATTCTGAACAGTCATTTTGATTAATACATCGGGGGGAAAAAAGTCTGAGTACCAACCTGGAGTTTTGTTTTAATATTTCAAATACAATTGCAAGCAAGTTTAAAACAACCAAACCAGCATTCTGGATTTTATGACGGATCATTTTTTAAAATCTGTACCGAAGCTAGAGGTGTAACCTCAGCTTTCCACATGAATCTGCTATGATTCGATGCGATTCAATTTCTGATGTCTTCTCTGATCGATATGTGACCAACTTTGTTAAGAATCTGGGGTGGGCCTTGAGTTAATTTGTGAACGATGATGGCGTAGAGAAGGAATGTTTTAAAAATACACCAAATTCACCTTGCTAGAATGTTAAATTATTTACACGTCAGTGTAACAAATATGAATTCTGTTTCACACACCAGTTATCAGTCCTTTTCCGATAATTACTAATTTATGATTGTTGGTTTTTAAATCGACGCATTGATTCGAATATTCGATTGTTACGCCCCTAATGGAAGTTTTCACAACTATGCTAGGACGGATAAAGACCACCGCACCCCAAGTGTTTTCTTCATAAAGACATTCGAGTCGATTTCAGTTTTCAGCGAACCAAATCACGCTGCTGAATCCCAGCAGCCTTAAATGCGCCCTCGGAGCCACTTCACAAGGTTTCATTATTCCCCTCATTAAATTAGGATGAGTCTGGCGGTGAAACACGGCCTGCTTTGTCTAATGGTGCATGATGAGAGGAATTTTTTTCCTATAAGATTAGGTGAAAATTCACAAATTTTGATGTTAAGGAAGCTTAAGAGGTGAAAGCACTTTAAAAACATCACAAAAAACAAAAAAACTAAAAAATCACAGGATCACATCACATACCCCCTTTTGCTATAAATACAGGTTAAAAAAAAGATAACATCAAATCCCAGTCGCCTCTTTTATATGAGAAAGTGTAAAAGTGATAGTGTGTGGAAAGGAAGGCAGCCTTTTAAGGCTTTGCGGAGAGTTTCTAATTCCAGACAGTTCCATGCTTTTAGTGCAGCACTGGCCAACTCCCGAGGTGAGGAGCTCTTCATCTCTGTGTCTGTAGTGTTCTCAAATAAAATGCCATCTCCTGGCCCCAATTTAAGGAGACAAGTGCCCCCAATTTCAGCTCCGAGCCCTGCACTATCCCCATGCTGCAGGAGATCGCTGAACTGAGCTATGACAACAAGAGCAACTGTTCTCTCTGTTTGCATGACTCTGAGAATTTCGAAACCTCTGCTGAGTCAGACCATACTTGACTTGTGCAGCTGCAGATGTGTTGCGACGGATATTTTCGATTGAACGTCACATTTCCGCTATAACAGCAGACATTGCAGCCGCAGTAGTTAAAAGACTGACTAGAATCCATCTCTGTAAAGATGCTCACAAGATCCCCATTTATACCAGTTTAGACAAAGATCTCCAAAGACACTTATAAGTCTTCTTAAATATAAAGATAAGCACTCAAACTCAGCTGCTCTAATGTTTGGCCACCTTAAAACAGGACTCTATAAAAATATAAAGCACATAAAGGCACATCATTTTAACCAGAAACCAGAAATGTGTGCTCTTCCACTTCTATGAGACTCTACCTCTAGCTGCTCATGTGTATATACAGTACATGTACAGTATGTGTTATATGGTATCTGAGTCATCTTTGCTTGTCGTATGATGTTAATAAAGCTGTAGCATTCAAACGATGTTCAATGTTGCGCCAAGAAAACATTCCCCACACCGTTACACCGCCACCACCAGCCTGAACTGTTGACCCAAGGCAGGTTTTAGACATGATCCTGACAACAAATTCAGAGTGGAACTCAATGTAGTGCGTTTGAGATGCTTTTCTGCTCAGCACGGTTGTAAAGAGTGGTTACTTGAGTTACAGCAGCCTTCTTGTCAGAATATACTGTATATCATTAATTTATTGCACCTGAAACACGTCAAAAGAACAGGAAAGGAGCATCTTCATGTTGACCTAAAGGTCTTAACATTGCCTCAAAAGGAACTGATGACGAGGATGGACAAAAAAATCTACCTCTCATGCCTATCACTACGAGTGTTAGCGCTCTTCACAACTAGCGTTCACTCTAACGCTCACTCTTAGTAGCGTGTCTCTGTTTATCTTACATTTATTTCTTGATGTTGGTGGAAAACAGTCTTGCATCACTTTCAAGTTGGTAAAAGCATTAAAGTAAACGTCAAAGAATGTGAATGTAAAGCTTGGAATGTAAAGCGTGTTGTGGCTTCTTCTTTCCAAAAGATTAAATAACATTTCATCAGCTGTGTGATATACATCCAGAAATTTTGTATAGAAGAGGGCGTCTTATAACATAAACAGCCATGTGTATTTAGGTATTTTAGTTGTTCAAAGATATTGCGTGTCAGAGTCAATCAAAATATAAGCGAGAAGATGTGTGTGTGTGCGTTTGGTTTTTTAAATCTTTGGACTCAAAAACTGAATTTAAGTCCACTACAGCTGGTGATGGGATGATGGGATATGTAAGGAATAATGGCTACTGTTGGCAATTTACCAATGATTTTTCATTTTCATTTATTAATGAGCGACACATTGAGCTTTTTATTCATTCTTTTCAAGTTACATTTAATGTTGTGGAACATTCTCAAAAAACACGTTATATTTGTATTTTAATATTATGTATATTGTGTCACCATTATACTTTCTAATTGGCTGCTACCCCGATGACTGGTATGTCCATATATGCTATAAGCTTATCTGCTGTTATGTTTACATTTACAGCATTTTTATTATTATATTGTTATATGTTTTTGCACTACCAGTTACATCTGAGACTTATCCACACTAGAACTGTGTACTGCTCGGCGCTGCACTGTCTCTTACTGTGCCTATTGTCCTGTTTTAGTAGTTATTGTACTGTCTTGTGCTGTTTGCACACGTGCGCTTTATGTAGACCTGTGTAGGTCGAAACGTTGCTCCATTTCATTGTGTACTGTACCAGCTGTATATGGTTGAAATGACAATAAAGCCACTTGACTTGACTAGAAGTTAGTTCCTGTTATCACTTGTTCTAGCACATTATATGTCTCTAATTTTGTCGCTTGTGAAGTTCATATGACAAAACAACAACAACAACAACAACAACAGCAACAACAAAAGCTTAGAGAGAAACCAGAAAGTGTTGACAAAGCTTTGACACTGGAGACTCCTTCCATAAATGTTACATAAACATCTCTTAAAAGAAACCTTCACCACATCGACTATTATATTTTTTTTCTTTTGTAAAAAAAAAAACCACAACAGTTTTTTTACCCTTACATTTAATGTTGTGGAATGAAGTAATAGATTGAAAATGTTTAATCCCTGGCCCTTGGCTGTGGTATAAGCAGAATAACACTCCAGGCTGTACCGTTTATGGCAGTATTAGGCTTAGATTATGTTCAGCGTCTGCCGTACACGTCCTTGTGACTGAGCTGTTACTATAGAAACGTATTAGAGATGTATTAGAATGAGTGCATTAATACAAACCTGTCATTTATCCTAACTAAATCCAGTCCAGACTCCTTTTGGCCCAAATCAGAAGCTTGGTTGCCCTTGAGAGCAAAACACAAACACATTTTCATTGTTTGTTTATTGCTCACTTTTACTCTACCCTGCCTCAGAGAAATAATTCCAACCTCTCCACATAACCTGCAAATAAAATGATATGAGGAGAAGTGACGGACAAATGAAGACCCAAGGCGGTGCATAAACAATGCGTTTGTGATCCAATTACTGTCAGTGTTCCCACTTTCTTTACAATCTGACGGAATAAAAGGATGATACGGAGGAAGGGATGCAATCTGTTGCTATAGTTTGAATTTAAAGACAGCAGATATAATAACAGAATGATAACAGTGGAAATATCTATTCATTTAGAAGTAGTTGATTAAGTTGACCAATCTTTTTTGTTAATTATTTTACTTTTACGGCCGAAAGTGGTTAATAATTTGCTCTAAAATGACATATAATAGTATATAAAACAATATTGGGTTGAATAGCATTCAGCTTATAATTACTTTTTTTTGTGATATAGATAGAAATAAATTCATCTTTGAATATCTATACTCTCCATTCCTGATCCATTAAGAGCTTTATAAATTCATAAAATAAATAAAGACAGTTCTAAAACCGTTGGAACACCAAACCAATTGAACCTTCTGCTCTTCTGTTTTGGTTAAGACCGAGCTGTAATTGAATCAGACCAGGAATAGCAGAAATACCGGGAATATAATCACTACAGCAATCAGTAAGTCGGCTACTGATCAACTTCTCTGCAGTGCCAGGAAGCACAATGTTGAGAGAGACTGTTCGCTTCATATCTGTAGGTGTCACTGTTGCTATTTTGCAAAGCTGACTGAATTCTGGAGCGAGAATAAACACCGATTTGTTGTGGCACACATCCAAGATGCTTTAAGGCAGGACTGTTTTACAGTTTGTGAATTGTGAGCTAGGACTCACGGTCTTTCTGCCTTTAGGATGATTTGGGCTGTTGTTAAGCCCAAACCAGTCTCTCCTGTTTCATATTTGACTTTTTAATCTGCCAACATTGCTCACACTGGTTTGTCTCTAGAGAAAAAAAAACAAACAAAAAAAATATGCCACCTCTATTCAGAATCCTTACTCGGAACGTCAGGAAGTTCTCCTCAATCCCTGAGTTCAGCACATGACGTCAATTCAACATGGCTGCTCACGGATTGTTGCAAGGATGCATCTGAAAATGACGTATTTCCAAATTCAGACTTCCAGCTTCCAAATTAAGTCGAATACAGTAAAGCATTAAAATTCATTTCTTTAGCAAGAAAAAAAATTGATGCTGTAACAATCTCTCTTTCCTACTAATTTAGGAATTTCACATTAACAGGGGTGAATACTTATGCAATCACAACTTTTACATTTTATCTGTAAATAATTTAGCAAACTACACTCATTCTCCCCAAGGACTATTATGTACACATTCATGATACACAATGCAAACTCAAATCCACCCACCATCTAGCTCTTCTCTATCAAAAAAACAGATACCAACCTCCGAGACACATAAATCCAGCCAACCAGATCTATTCGAACTGCTGCTCATGCTGCATCACAGGGCAGAGTAACACAGCTCCCTTGCTCCTGGCCATGAAAGCTCTGTCAACGCAACAAGCTTGAATCTTGAATTTAAGCAGTATTAAGCAAATCCCCAAACCTCTATGAAGCTCATAACCTCCCAGGAGCTGTCACTGGGTCCGGACCTACCGTATATTCCTCACTCTTATTAAATTAGTTGTTTTCTAACAGTTTTTCCTTCACATGGAAAGAAGTGATCTAATACTACATGACTTTGCCTTTTTAAACGCCTTGCCATATCTCATCCAGTCCATCAAAGCTGAGATGTGATGCAAGGTTTCAAGTCGTGTTTGAAATGCCTCAGTGATTATTATTCTCTACGCCGAACAATCAGGAGCACCACATAATAACATAGAGGACAAAATTCACCACTTAGGTAAACTATTTTACCTATTTTATATGTGAACAGTGAAAAGATAACTATGAATAGATTTGGAGGGGATAATCAATAATCCATGGATCAGAAATGCGTGCGCACCACGGTGACCTTGTTTTTTATGCAAAGGCTAAGAAAAGAAGAAAATTAAAAAAAAATCTTTTATGCGTTTTTTTGAGATGCTGAAACCTGGCAACCAGGGTTTATGCTGACGATAAACACACCTGCTGTAAGGAACAAAATTGAACAAAGGGACATCTAAAAGTGCTCAAAACAAGCTGCTAGACTGTACACTGACTGAGTGTATGTTGTCGACTCTCAACTGCGTATTAATCTAAAATTCACAGGATAGTAGCTTACAGCATAAGTCAACTGTGATAGCCTCTCAACTTAATTTTGTTTGACGCTATGTTATTATTAACGTCGTCCTTCAACACGGGCCGATGCTGGCTTACTGACAGCCTGAAATAGTATATGAAGCACCAATTCATTTCATTTTAACAATGTATGTGGCTGAGATATCAGTCTAAGCATTTCTAAGTTCATTATAAGTCCTTTTTGATTCTTGCTGTACACCGAGCAGAGACGTTCCTCTCACAGGAGGGGCCCGACCATTTTCATTAGTGTTTAAATCAGTGCAGTGGCTACAAATTTGAGCATCCTTTATAATTCATAAAGCCTCCACTTCTGCTTTATGTGCTGCAAACACTACTCTTACTGCATATTCATCAATCCCATTGTACCACGGTTCAGTTAAATAAAATATTGAAATTTCTGAGTTCAGGAAGGTTTGATGCGTTTGTGATTTCTGTATTATTTCTCTAATATTCAGGTTTGTACATCCGTTTGCACTAAAAGCATCATAATAATATATTTGAACAGATTACTGCTATTTTTTAAATACATAGTCCATCGTATGGGCTTGAGTTTCAGCACTTGAGTACATGGTTCAGTGTATCAGTACTTTTTTGAGTATAATTTGTACACATTGCATTTATGCTTTTCACCCTGGAAGACTGTAAGCCAATTAAAAGACAGTACGTGTAAATTTGAATTAATTTAATTTGCAATCCATGTTTAGCAGAGGTGTCTGAGACAGTGCAGACAGACGAGACATCCCTGACCCAATTTATCAGCTATCTTCAGTTTTAAATACTTCAGCGTGTTAATGATCTACAAATTATTTTGTGCGGCCCAAAACCCGTGGAGATCTCGTCATTTCCCAGCTCAACATCTAACCTGCAGGACCATGTACAGGTAAGTGGTTAGCTAGCTGAGTGAGCTAGACTAGCGCTAGCTAGATCATTCGATGTTTTACAGTAGGAAAGTAAACTTAAGATGTCACTTCGATGTTCAGTAGTGATAGTGTTAAACATATCTGAGTGCTCCTACAGTTTACGGGTAACGTTCAGGATAATGTGTACGTGCGTCTTTGCTAGATAGCTAGAAACATGGATGAATTAACATGAGCTAGCTAGCTATTGAAACCCTAAGAGCATTTGGCCAGCTAACATTACCTGGATAATGGAGGTGGTGTTCACTTCAGCATAGCTCATTTGGTTGGTTAAAATAATTGTTCAAAAATGCGTTCCTCAGGTATAGAACATTTTCCAATGCATTGTGTCACTTGTAGACATTTCCACCAGACGACTTATTTAGTTTTACCCGAGTCATTTCCTCGATCACTAATTTTACTTTTCAAGTGAATTTTTACTACAGTAGCAGTAGTTTAACTCATGTCAGTATGTTCTGTAC
Source organism: Pangasius sanitwongsei (assembly GCA_037576675.1). Classification (NCBI taxonomy): domain Eukaryota; kingdom Metazoa; phylum Chordata; class Actinopteri; order Siluriformes; family Pangasiidae; genus Pangasius; species Pangasius sanitwongsei. The sequence continues at coordinate 1,823,474 of CM075017.1, read as the reverse complement.
TCTTTCCACCGCCGGTATTTCCTAACCCATAATATATCTCTGTATTGTCTCGGTATGGAAATCCCACCGTGAGCCATAAGGATGCTTTTGTTTTAATTAGGCTATCCACCGCACCATATGGGCTACACAAATGGCAAAATCCCCAGTGCTGAATCAACACCCTCAGTGTTGAATTCATTTTCTGCAGTGTTCATGAACGTCCAGTTGGATTTATAAAATTCAGCACCTCTCTCTCTACACTGTCTTACGTACAGAAAACCAAACAATTCACTTCTAAAATGATGTTCATTTCATTTCATTTCAGTAATTATCATCAGATTTGTTTTTCGATAGGTTGCAGAGAAACCACTTTGACTTAATTAATTTTCTGCTGACATTTTTCATCGTCCCTCTGTGCTACAGGTGCTGGTGTTCATTAATTAAAATCCTAATTGATTTTGAAATGTTGCGCATTTCGAAGGAGAAAGGCGGGAGTGCAGGCACTTTAGTGATACTCAAGTTGGAGAAGATAATTGGGTGGCATTTATGCCAAGAAAGTCTCTTAACTAAGTTGATGTTTTTGTAGGCCATATGACATTTAGAGAAATAAAATTATTTTGCGCTGAAAGGTTTGATAATTAAAGCTGTTTTCATTCTGTCTGTCTGTCTGAGTTGGATTATTTTATAATGTTTAGTCTTTTAATTGATGTCGATTTGGTTTCACTTGGGAAATTATTTTCCAGTGTACCAAATGGTTTGTATGTGTATGTGTGTGTGTGTGTGTTTTTCCTGGTTTGCGGGATGTGCTTTGATGAACCATTTTATTCATTGTGGGTTTTTTTTTTAGGCTGTTAGTAAAATACTGCAGCTGTTAATAGTGCTCCAGGATTACTCCTAGTTTAAGGTCAACAGGATTTTAAAAAATATTTCTTCTGTACTTATGAAGCTATTTAAAGCGGATTTCTATACAATTTCTATTCCCACTTCAGATTCAGTGGTCCCAGGATAGGGCTAAGGCTTGTACGATATAAATCTTTCCCTCGTCGTGATTTACCATAAAAAAAAAAAAAAATCACAATTAATGTTTTAATCAAATATGGAAAAAGCTTTAGAAATTTTACTTTGTTACTGTACTTAAGTACGGCTTTGGATGATTTATACTTTACTCGATTATTGCTGAAATTGAAGACTTTTACTCAAATACATTTCCAAGATTAAAAACATACTTATTATTCCTCTTTACATTTTCATTTTGACCTTCAAAATACTTGAAGTATTCAAAGGGCATGAGATTTTCCTTGATTTTCCATTTTATTTTTCTTAGTACGATGTTGAGGTCATTTGCAGAAGTTGTTGATTCATACACGACGAGATGTCTCCTTTGAAATATCTTCCTTTAAAATCCAGCATCTAAAGAAGTATGTTGCATGGACACGAAGTTCGGTAAATTAGCTAGTTTTGTAATTTAGCAAGTTCAATTAGCTAGCTAATTAAGTTTTCTAAATTAGCTAGGTAGTTAAGCTAGTTGAGTGCCTTAGCATCCATTCCATCAGGATTATTAAACATTAGTTAACCAGAAAGCCAAATTCTAGGTTTGTCTGTGTTTTCAGAAGATTTTCTTTATCACTGATTCCCTTAGCGAACTATAGCTAGTCTATAGCTAGTCATGCAGGGTCAGGCATAATGAACTGGTGCTCAGCTCTTTTCTTCACAAAAGTACAAATATAGGTATGTTTAAATATAGACACTTTTTTTTCTTTCACTCAAGTGGATTTTTGGGTTCATACTTCTACTTTTAATTGAGTAACATTTTGACAGTTTATTTTCATGTAACATTCATCCTCGCGCTGTCTGAGTGCAACTTTTTTCCCAGAAGGCGTGAAGTAATGCGATGTGATCCTCAGTCAGCATCGGTTAGTTGGTGTATCCGGGCTCTCCGGAAAATAAATAAATAAATAAATAAATAAATCACATCCTTTAGATCTTTCTTCTTTTTTTTTTTGTCATCTTTCCCAGTGTCTCCGTATGATCCATGTGAGAGTTAATATCTCTTCATAAGATGAGTGCACATAGCTGCTTTCAACTTTAAAAGCTCTGACATTGCCGGCTTGCTGAATATTTATAGGCTGTGATTCGTTCACGTGTAGTGTCTAATAACATTCGAGAGAATGCAGAAATGTAGAGCAGATTAATAGGAGTCAAGCACTGGAATTTGAACACACACCGATTGAGAATCAGGCTTGCAGTGGATCAGTGAGATATCACCTTAGCCCTCTTAATCATTACACCCTCGTCCAGAGATCCTGCATCCCCTTTTTAGCCTGTCCGTAATAATTTATCAGTGACCCTCCATACTTGACCCCGTGTGCATGTGTTAATGGTCATTTGTCATGCCCTGCCCAGCTTGTCAGCTCACACCCTGGGAAGGTGAGTGGGTTGCACTCGTACATATGCTAAAGGGCTCTGGGATAGGAGAATAGAAACATTTGTCAAGTGTCTTTGCCCTCTGTCACAGAACATTCAGAGAAATTAATCGCTTTGTGTAAGCGTGAGTAGAAGACAGGATGTGCACTTATGCCTTTGTTCCATTTAAGGCTGCAAGTGGTTCTTAGACATCAGTTCCTGAGTCAGCTTTGTTCTCAGAATAGCTTTACCAAATGGAAGGTTAATTTCTAACTCAACCCTAATGCACTACACTCATAATTGCTAAGTTTCACACTCAGGCCCTGATTGTGTCCTTACTAAAGATTTACATACAAAAACAACAACAACAACAACAACAACAAAACAAATCCAAGCAGAAAAGCTGAATGAAAAGCCTTTCGTTCAAACCAAAAAAAAAAAAAGTTATTCAATTTACAGGTCAGTCTGATTCGTCGGTCCTTTGGTTGTACTTTGATTGGACATTGTGTGCTTAGTCCATCTACTTTTAGTTTCTCCTCCAAATGCACTTTTAGGTGAAAAGGATGAATAAGTAAATATATATCTATATACATACTGTATACCTTCCAATGCTGAGACAGCATTGTTGCTAGCATTGTGTTATAACATCCTGTCAAGAAAGAATGCTTGCACAGACGTATCAGACATACGTTCGAGCAAAACTTGGTATTATTTCTAAATGAGAGCATCCGATTTGTGTGTGTGTGCATGTGTGTGTGCATGTTCTTGTTAGATATTGCCTCGAGGTGTAACATGCTCATTGCTGAGCTATATGTCTGCAGCTTGTATAGCATGTGAGAACTTAGGAATTCGGTCTGGCAGCAATAACAGCCCTGTGCAAACAGCAAATAGCATGTTTATTGCTTATAGGCTTCATATCATTCCTCTGACACTGGCACAATTTCGACATCGTCAAAATTATTTACTCGCCTGGAGCATACACTCTCTGACTGCAGGTTGAAGGAGGTGCCATTTTGCCACTCAAACAAGAATCTTATTACCGGAGTCACTTGCTAATAGTTGCAGAAGTTCCAGGAGTGGTTAAGTCATTTTCTTTAAGTAGGTGAGAGCAGAGCCTGCGTCGTTAATATTCCGTCTGTGTGTGGCCCTCCTGATGACTGCTTGCAGTTTTCTTCCATGCTCTTTCTCGCCAGAAACGCAGCACAAGGTTGCAGTAGACAAGCAGCGAGCCACGCCACTCTGTGAACTCTCTAATGCAGCACGGTGCACTCGGCTTCTGGGAATTACTGCACACAGATGAGGACTCTCACCTCAATCCTCTCCTCGTTACCTTTCAGAATGAAAATGCAGCAGATGCAGTCAGTTCAGAATTCGTTAACCAGACACAAGCGAAATGTGCACAAAAGCCAGGTGTCTGAAATCAAGGATTATCCACATTTACTCGCAGTGGTAGCCATTTCCTGTGTTGAAATTTTGGGACAGGTGACAATGCCATAGCTAGTCACCTCCATAACCAAAACGTAGGCTTATGGCAGGGGTGGACATATCATACATTTATTATCTAGCCAAATGAGAGCTCCAGTGCCCTGCCCAGTCCCATGTATTGGTTACCCGGAAACCTAAATGACTAAAAACGTAGCATCTAACTTAATGTATTAATGCACAGCAAGCTAGTTAACTTGTGAATTACACTAATAATGGGTGAAGGACCAGGCAATGTTTTTTTTTTCAATCTTTAACTGTCCAGCTTGGGTGATCCCACACCCACTGTAGCCTCAGCTTCCCATTCTTGGCTGACAGGAGAGGAACCTGATGTGAGCTTCTGCTATTCTGCCTTAAAGTTTGATGTGTTGAGACGCTTTTCTGTTCACCACGGTTGCAAAGAGTGGTTATTTGAGTTACCGCAGCCTTCCTGTCAGCTCTAACCGGTCTGCTATTCACTGGATGTTTTTTGTTTTTCGCACCATTCTGTGCATTCGATGTGTGTGGATCTGGAAACAGTACCTTGCACTATAGTTACAGTGTTGAAGTGCGTCACACCACCATGAATTGCATTAAATAAAATGAACATTTTTATTTTTGAAAGGTAAATTCTTTTGTGGTTGTTGAACCTACTAGTCCACCAGCAACTATGAATAAAACACTGACACAAAATCTGCTTGTCCCAGGTGACTAGCCTAGTAAGATCCCTAACCCTGATTATATATATATCATAATATATTTTGTTTAAGTTTATCATGAAAAAAACTTATAAATTTAGAAATAATGCCCAACCAGAAGCCCTGTTATAATAAAATAACAGAGGCACCTTGCAAAGCACAAAGCAGCACAGTGCAGTCTCTTCACCCACGTTGGTTATTTTCCTTTAACACTTACACCTGCATTTAAATATGCTTTATATGTCTTATTTTCTAGTCCCCCACTTGCACACACTATGGTTGCTATGGTAACTCCCATGCACTGAAGCCTTTGAATAATTTCTTTCTCTATAATTAAAACTGAATACCAACATTAATGTTAGTTAATAACATAAATGTTTGGGAGGAAAAAAATAAACAATAAAATCTCACCAACAAAAATACTCAGAGATGATAATATCATTGAGCAGGATGGACATTTGGTGTCTTTTTTTTTTTTTTCATTGTTTTTGTTGTGTTTTGTTGTTTAGCAGTGTGAATGAATTTGAGAGTGAAGCTTATCATTAATTAATGATGCGTATTGTCATGTACAGTAAAGATTCAATAATTCTTACTTACTATCAGGATCACTGCTTTGTGATTAAGTCTCAAATACAAGGAATTAATGCACACACGTTAGCCAATCAGAAATGAGCATTTTTAAGGAGGTAGTATAAAGAAAAATGTGTTAACACTTTCTATGAAGGCCAAATGTATAATGACCCATGAATACATTCATAACGTATAATGTTATAACGTACTCATGAGGCATCATCCACCTTGTTATAATTAATTACTAAAGAATTATGTTACATTAAAAAGATAAATTAGAAGATTAAAAGATTAATTTATTTAAAAAAAAATGTAGAAGTAAAGATTTATAGGATTCTGCAAAGTCATCTGGCAACTGTTGTAAAGTTATAAAGTTTTGTAGTAGTAAAGATTTATATGTTGTATGTTGTGAAGTTTTAGGTTTTTTTTGTAATATTTAAAAAAAAATTGGAAACTTTTGTAGAATTTTTTTAAAGTTATAAAGTTTTGTAGTAGTAATGTTTTGTAGTATGTTGTAAAATTAAGTTTAGAAGTAATACACAGTAACATGTTATGAACATTACTTATAATGCAACATGTTAACAATCTATAATGGACCATAAGTAGCTAAAAGGTGTAATGGATTTTCATAAATAATTATAACAATGTGTACAATGCTTTATAAGTGCCTTGTAACGTTCTACCTTATATATCTTTATATGATTCCTCTTTATATACCTTTAAAATATGAGCTATAGGAAAAGTTTTCAGTCTTGTAATATGTATCTCACTTTCAAAGCTAAAGCCCAGAGTGGTTAGCTCTGGCCCCGGATCTTTAGAAGAAGAAGGAGAAAAAAAAGTTCCTTTGATCCCCTGACTGTGGTCAGAAATTAGATCAAGAAAAGGTAAGAGAGGCCACAAGTCCAGGCCTCAGAACTCTGGGAAACCTCGAGTGCAGTAGTGTGAGTTTCTGCTGAGAGACAAGAAGCTGTCACAAGCTATTTAAGCTGTAAAAAAGGCCGGCTCGAGCTTTAATCTGCTTTGGGGTCTCACCAGCTCATGGTGACTTCCAGCTACAGAGAAAGCAATCATCCAAAATGTCCATCAAATGCATTTGTTGTTCCTCTCGCATCTCCTGAGCAATATAAGGGCAGCCGTCCGATTGCGGCCAGTCACAGTCAATTAAATATTGACTATGAAAGTGGCTTCGCGGTTCTGCCAGGGGATTTTAGTCAATGGATGAAAGACTACATAAATACAGAGAGAAATTTTACAGAATAGAGGCCATGTGTTCAAGCGCTATTAATGCAGTAAGACAGCGTGCATTTACTTTCACACAGCTTAATGTGCATAGCTTCTATTGGTGAAGAAATTGTAGCTGAAGTGTAATTCATCTTCAAAGAATATCAAACTGATATGTATGCAAGCGATCGTAGACGTGTCAGGGGTGGAAAAATACTTGAGTAATTGCACTTCCTTACTATAAGAATTATTTTGCCATATTTATACTTTACTTTTCCAAGAATGTTACTCCTTATAGTTTTATTTAGACATTCAAAATATTTGTTGCAAATCTCAAAAGTTTCTTCTTCTCTCATCCAGTCAATGACTATAAGCTATACATCAATCAAATGGGCTCAGGTTTGCATCCAGTAATCTCAGTTTAGTTATTGGATCAAGATCATTCCAATCAAGTTCATTCATGTAGAAAAACTATCAAGATTCACATCAATTCGTCATCTGCCCCGATCTTCTCATGCTACACGGTGTATTTAGTGCTATCGCTATCCGTGTGGAAGTTGAGGATGAGCGTCCCTGGCTCTACCTCAGTAAAATGTTTCGGTACGCTGGAGTAAACAAAGACTCGTATAGAATGAAGTGTTTCCTTTACCTCCATAGACGACACGAACTCCATCTAAAAGAATGTTGAAGTACAGTAAGTTTTGCTAACTTGCTAACGTTAACTGGCAATATTTAACTGAGTTAGCCTGTTTTCTTCGCTAGTGCCTGGTTAGACTAGCATCAGTTCTAGTAGCTAACATAAACTGGCTGGTCATCATGTCAAAGTTTAACTAATGGTAAATATCGATTATTTACAGGATATTTTACTTCTGATTAATTCAATAGCAAAGTACATAGTGTGGTTGCTTTAAAACGAAAACGTACATTTAAAGCTGTTACTATTTACAATAACTATTAGAACAAGCAGATTAATATAAACCTGCGATTTGCCTCGTAGCTGAAGCGCTGTCCAAGAAAATTAATCAACACCGCCTGAACAAGGAACAAGGAAAATATTAATCATATCATTCTAAAGCCCTCTCACTTCAATAATCCTTGATTGTACTTCACGGCATTTTGTGTATATAAAAAAAAATCCATCATGGTACCAAAAAAAAAAGTTTTGGTCAGGATATAGATTTTTAGTTTTTATTTTGATGAGATTAAATTTTCCCGAGCTGAACCTTTGTGCTGAGATGTCCTTCCCCTCGACCAGTAGAAATTAAACCAAAAAAAACCAAAAAAACATTTCACTTCGCATTTCACAGATTCAAGGTTACAATGCCATTTGCGTCTGTTGTTTCATAAATCAGCGGATAATGTAATTGCCTGAGATCAAACTATGGAGACTATTAATTCGCTGCGCTCCTCTAGAGGCACTTAAGGTGGCATTATGAACACTTGAAAAGCATTATCTCAGTCAGTTGACTGGCTGCAGCTCCCATTTCAGCAGCAAGGGGGGATACGTAACGAACCGTGCTCTGTGCAGCCGGCTTCTTATCTCTATCACTGTCTAAAAAACATCTGAGTAATGTACTTTTCATTTTTTCATTTTTTTTTTAAATCCACTGAAACGTAAAATTATGCCTGAAACTCATGAGCCTAAATCTCACTGAGTTCTGCATTTGTTCTTGCGGCTAAGACTAAATTTTGAAATATAATTTGTGTGATTTCATGCAGTGATGCATTTTATATTTCTCTGCTTTTTTTTTTTTTTTTTAGGAGTGGTTTATTTCAGAAAGTCTACAAGTAACCCAAATTTTTTGCAAAACCTTGGCCTAAGAAATTCACAGCAAATGTAAAAAAACAAAACAAAAAAAAACAATCACACAATAAATCATTTGGTCACACTTTCAGTACATTAACTAATTCCCCTTCCTACAAATTCTCATGGTAAAATAAATAAATAAATAAATAAATAAATAAATTCTTAGCGTGGTCACAATGTGCTTTCTCCCCTCCGTCTTCTTTCCTTTCCCCTCAGCTGGAGTTCTTGTCATCATTGTTATTGTCCTTTTTCCTTCTATGTTTTATTATTATTATTATTATTATTATTTTCTTTACTTTTTGTCCTCTTATGTTAAAAACACTATTTGCTTTCTTATTTCACATCTCCCAAAACTACACTTTTAAACGTCACACATCATGCTTTTAGATATTATACCCTAGGTGTAGGTAAAATAAAATTATAAACATGAAAATGTAAATAATTAATATGTAGAGTCTATAAGGCCTCTAACATCAGACTTAGCTCAGGATTAGCACGGCTAGCATGACTGTGAGCAAACAGCTCGTAAAGCCATGATTTTCATGATTTTAGCATGTCTCTTTGCTACAACTCTTCACCCACTGCCTGATTAAGACTAAATCTTGACCAAGCACTTTTCACACCATCATTTATATCAATTAGCCCATCAAGTGTTAGGCTGTTAGCCTCCAGAAGGGTAATGTGCCCTTGGTTGGTACTTTGTCTCGCATCCTGTGTCCTCTGCAGCTAGACCCTTACTTCTTGTTGTCAGTGAATGCTTAGTCATTTCCTTTCCTGCACTTTTTCCTCTCCCATCAGCCTCCTTCAAAAATTCCCCTGTGATTCGGTGAAGTGACAGCATTCTGTGAACAGATGGAGAGGAAGAGGATCAGACTGGCTCTGGGAGAAGATTAGCGTTCTCCCCACCTTCTCCCCAGATCTCTGTGCTCATTTTCGTCAGGGAATGAACATAAACGAGTCCTTACAGTCCTGCAGTCCGTACTCTTTTCTAGCTGGAAACATGATTATGAATCCCAGTAGCATTTTTCAGGGTGTGGGGCATCTTCCTTATGCTAATGCACATTATGTGTATTAGGGATGTAACTGAGCATGAATACATTATAGGTATTAATGAAAAATATTAAGGTACCGGCAGATGAACTGATTAGATTTTGAAATTGATCCAATCAGGGTCAAGATCACAGCAAAGACAAATGTCAGAAATAGATTCTCTTCAGTAGCTACCTTCCTTTTAAAAGTATATTTTAAGGGTACACTTTAGTAACAAGAATGATTAATCTTGTTGGTGGCAGAGGCGTCCTCGTTGATGCCACTGGTGTAAAGTTCTGCTTGTTTGAGCTTGAAGTTTCGGTTAGCATAGCCACACAATAAAGTTAATAGTTATACAATATTATATAAATAATTTCCCCTTATTTTATCTTCAGTAAACGGTCCAGATTGCAGTGAGTACATACCGTGTGCATGGTGGTAATACAACCGAGACAGGATGGCAGTGAATCACAGGGAATAACACACTGACACACGCTCATTCACACCTAGGGCCACTTACTGACATTTCTGGGAAGAAACCAGAACATCTGGAAGAAACCCGCGTGGAGAACGTGGCAAACTCTGTCCAGATAGCAACCTGGAGCTCAGGATTCAATTCATCAATTCACTGCAGTCCTTTAGAGGCAGTCCTCATGCTTTTAATGCTAATTTATCAGTGAGGTGCCAACACTTCCTGCTGGGCCAACATCCCGGTCTATACGTGAAAGAATTTACAGCTTTTATTAAAACAGTTGCATCCACCTTGTTACAACTCGACACTAAATCCTAATAGTAGCGTAGTGTTATATATTATGTGCACAGTTATCCACTTTAAGCCCCAGTGGCCTCACAGGATGATTTGTTTTAACGCCCTGCATTTATTTCAGATCTATTTCATCCGAAGCCTTGTCTTCTTCATCGGCCCTTGTCACATTCACCCTAGGAAAATGATACCCATGCATTCAAATGCCTTCATGAACATTAAATTATTGCATAAGGTTCCATTTCACCTTTTGGCCACTTTAATCCAGAGACCCTGACGGACCTCACGGCTGCTGAAACCACTTGGTCAATCATACGCATGACGGTGTCTTAATGAGCCCAGCCTCTCGCATGGTGAGGAGGAAAGTGGCAGTTCCAAGAAGAACTCTCCCGAAAAAATCAACGTTTGCTGATGAGCAGCTGATGAGACGATCTTTTTTGTATGAGTTTTTGCTCTTTTGGTGATGAAGGGGTTAAATAAAAGTTTGTCGAGACCTTTCTTTAAAGCTTTTGCGCTCGGTTCGTCCTAATCTTAAAGAGAGGCAACGTTTTGTTGCCGGCGGCAAAGACTTTTCGTTGATATACGGATGCCACACTTGCCCCTGGCAATGACAGGCATGATCTCCATGAGCAAAACAGTCCCTCGCCAAAACAAAGGTGCCTCCCTCCAAACGTCAAGCATGAATTTAATTTAAACACTGCTCATTCACACACACACACCTTTCTCTTCTGCTTAGCATTTTCATTATTTTAACAGCAAACTGCATTTTTTTCCCTGATCACTCCAACAGGCTTGAAGTGGAAGTGAAGTGATGGTCTGGAGGTGATTCAGCTAGGACGCTCTTTACTGGATGTAATTTTCTTTCCTGGAAAACTGCAGATAGAGCGAGTGCGTGCCGCCTCTCACGGCTGGTCTATTTGAGTATTTTTACTACTGAACTGTTTCAGTCACGTGGTCTTTTTTCTCATAGCCACCATATTTATGATCTTATTTTGTGGCTACAGGCAAAAAAAAAAAAAGGTGGAGAATTCCAAAACATCAGAGAAGCGATACCCAGAAATGACCAATCAAATATCTTTATTTTTCGATGGCTATTGTCGATTTTTAAAACAGATATGCTGTAAAAGCACACTATACCATCAGTTTGCAAAAAAATGTTTATGTATCAGGCAGTCATAGATGGTTTGAAAGGAATAGAAGCTTGAATAGAAAAAAAGAAAAAAGGAGAAGAGGAGATTTTGTCAATTTGTTGCTTCTGCTTGTTGATGTAATAGAAATGGAAAAAGATAGCGGCTAATTAGCTAGCTAGCTAGCATCTAGAATTCTGTTTATTTTGCATGTATATAGCTAGTATTAAGAGTTAGCTAGTATCTAGATGTAGCTAGAATCTAGAGTTAGCTAGTGTCTAGAGTTAGCTAGTATCGATTTCCTGTTAATTTTTTTAAAAAAAGTATTGTTTATTAAACTGTTTTTCCCTCATCAAAGAAAATGATGTATTAATTCTGTTTCTTTTGCATATAAATAGCTAGTATCTATGTTTAGATTTAGTATCAAGAGATAGTATCTAGATCTACTGTAGCAAGTACCTAGAGTTAGCTAGTATCTAGAGCTAGCTAGTGTCTACAGTTAGCTAGTTTTTAGAACTAGCTAGTATCTAGAGTTAGCTATTATCTCTAGCTGTTTATTTAGCAATATCCTGTTCAGTTGTTTTTATTTTATTGTTTATTAAACTGTTTTTCCCTCAACCCAGATAATGAAGTATAGATAGTATTAGCTAGTATCTAGAGTTAGCTAGTATCCAGAGCTAGCTAGTATCTAGAGTTAGCTAGTATCTCTAGCTGTTTATTTAGCAATATCCTGTTCAGTTGTTTTTATTTTATTGTTTATTAAACTGTTTTTCCCTCATCCAAGATAATGAAGTATAGATAGTATTAGCTAGTATCTAGAGTTAGCTAGTATCCAGAGCTAGCTAGTGTCCAGAGCTAGCTAGTATCTAGAGTTAGCTAGTA
>CM075017.1:1716098-1811524 GCA_037576675.1 Pangasius sanitwongsei | reverse complement strand
TAGCTAGTATCTAGAGTTAGCTAGTATCCAGAGCTAGCTAGTGTCCAGAGCTAGCTAGTATCTAGAGTTAGCTAGTATCTCTAGCTGTTTATTTAGCAATATCCTGGTCAGTTGTTTTTATTTTATTGTTTATTAAACTGTTTTTCCCTCATCCAAGATAATGAAGTATAGATAGTATTAGCTAGTATCTAGAGTTAGCTAGTATCCAGAGCTAGCTAGTGTCCAGAGCTAGCTAGTATCTAGAGTTAGCTAGTATCTCTAGCTGTTTATTTAGCAATATCCTGGTCAGTTGTTTTTATTTTATTGTTTATTAAACTGTTTTTCCCTCGTCCAAGATAATGAAGTATAGATAGCATTAGCTAGTATCTAGAGTTAGCTAGTATCCTTAGCTGTTTCTTTTTCATATGAAATTATATGATTGGTGCGAGTAAGCTGTCACTTGACAAAAACGGTTTCTAAAAATATTGACATAGCTCTAATGCTGTTAGGTTTTAATAAAATAATTAAAATGTAAGAAAAAAGTCTGCTCTATGATAAAACTCTGGACATATAAACGAACAGCAGGTTTCTATCATTTTTTTCTCTTGTGTGTGTTGCATGTTTGTGTTACAGGTGTTGATACGATCACATCAGAGTATCATGGACTTATTTGCAGAAAACTACAACCGTGATGTTGTGGCTTTTACGAATATAAAGTGTGAGGCTTTGTAGCAGGTGTAGCTGTCATTATAATGTAAGATTTAATCCTGCAGCATTGTGGACTTTACTTTCTTCTTTCTTCAAACAGAGTCCCAGGAAAGATGCAAAAGTAGATGATGGAAACCACAGCAATTCAATTAAAAAAAAAACCCGAAAGATTTAAACACTAGTTAAATTGAAATGCTTCAGTACGTGAAACCACTCGATACAGACGAGTGCAAACGTTTCAGAAAAGCTTTTGTTTTATAACTGAACAAGCAAGGTTTCTTTTTTTGTTTTGCACTCTCATCATTTTTATCCCCAGAACTTTTCCAGGCTGTCCTTGTTCTCTTTTTATTATTCCTACAGGGAAACTGTAGTCTTCTCTATTTACCGATGCTGCCCCCTAGTGTACATACTCATGATACATGCAGATATGCCCTGACATCACTGCTTAATTTGTAAAACATGAAGTATGGGAGCACAAAATGAGTGGACAGGGAACGAAAACGTCCTGGAACATATAATGTAGACACAACATTAATAGTGCTCCAAGTGCACTTGGAGTACAGTAGTGTTGAGGGATGTATAGACCTATGGCTAGTCGCGTTAGCATGATGACGGCGGTGCAACGAGGGATTGCGAGCGGACTGGAGGAGTCGACTGCACACGTCTGATCTGTTCAGCTTCACAATATACGTCAACCTCACACCAAACATCTTGCTAGCACACTATGCCCTTTAAACAACATAACATCAATATAACAAAACAAATATTAATATCAATATCAATGACCTTCTTAGCACGAATAATTATCCAAATTATTAGCATCTTGTTCTGCTTCATGCTTTTGCTTACTTCTTTAAGTAATGACAGCAAAGTCAGCTGCCTTTTTTTTTTTTTTTTTGTATCCATGATGTGTGACTACATCACGCGTATGCTATGATTACTTCTTCCCAATTGGTCATGAGCTGATTGTATTTATAGAAAGGAGAATAATCGTTCCTTAAAATGATCTGACACAAATGAACTTCACAGAAAAATAAACAAGTCCTCAGTCTTCTGCACAGGAGTACTCCGCGTACCTGCACTCCACTTGCCGACGCTGTGAAGGCCATGCGGCTCCGTGACGGTCATAAAGCACCAGACACCACTTAGATATTCATCAGAGGCCACGAGCACAGGCAAGATGAAACACCATAATTTGAGCTGCTCATCTGTTTGAAGTGAAAACAAAAGAGTCTCTCAGAGCTCAGTGACACAAGATTCTTTCTCTTGTCATAACCAAGCAGATACTATTCCACTGAGACCTCAGCAAGGCTTCGGGAAGAATAAATAAATAAGAAGTGATCAGATTGCTTAGCTCTATTTAAATGGACTGTGGTGGACAGTCACTGAAAATACAGACGCTAGTTTGTTAGCAGTGCGTCCACTTGTGGAAGTTGTGGAAACTCTGGCTTTCTTTCCATTTATAGGTATAATCATAAACAAAACACAAACGTAAGTAACATAAAAGTATTAAACACTCTATAATCAAATGTTACTCAACCACCTATCACACATATGCTACAAAAAATGACATCTTATCAAGTGGAAATACCTGGAATATAGTCAGATTTATCTAGTATGTCCTATTATAAGATTACAATAGACCAAATATAAGATCATTAAACCTATCTCAAGCCATTTGTACTCATTTCAAGCTTGAAATAGTCTTGTTCTATTGGCAGATAATTTTTTACTCATTTGAAGCATTCATTTCTAAAAAGAAGCAAAATTATCTGCCAATGGAATAAGAAAGCTACAAGCTTGAAATGAGTAAAATGTCCAGAAATAGGTTTAATGATCTTATATTTGGTTATTGTTATTGTAATAGTTATTGTAATCTAACTAGATAAATTTGACTATATTCAAGATATTTTCACTTGCTAAGAGGACCTTTTTGCAGTGTAGTACATTCTCAAAAGAATTAAAGTTTGTAAAATTACATACAATTGACAAGAATAAAGGCGGGAATAACACATAGGCGTACATGTGCATAAAAAAAAAACAGTAGGGAAATCTGTTCACTAAACAGGAACCATTTCTCCTAATTTCCTTCCTTTTGAAATCTCAATAACATATGGCTTAGTTTAAAATCTATGAAATAATTACAATTTTTTAAACTCCATACATTTCAAATTCCATTGAAATACTAATTACCTCTTTGGAGTGACCAAAGATAAAAAAAAATGTTGCTATTTGACAGATGTTAAGTCAATGTTCTGTCAGTTCTATCACCTTTCTAGATGTTGTGCGATCGTGGTGCAGTGCGCTCACTGCCCCATTCAGCTCCATAGAGTTATTATTGCACCTAGTGTTTATAAATGTGAACTGTAACAAGCACTAATGAATAGAAGCTCATTGGGGAAGGAATCACGCTGCCCCATGCTCGCTGTATGAACATTTTTTTCAGTGGAGGAGGAGCAGCGGACAGGACAGTTAATGACAGGGTTGCCAGGGTCACATTTTTTATGGTAAATTGCATTAGTTTAAAAATACTCGCAAGCAACCAAGAGTTTCTTTTATAGTAAATTATATCTAATAAATTTCTGCAAACAAACGCAAAGTGTAAGCGCAGACAGTGTGTCTGTGATGTACAGAACTATTGTATTGTCTATTGTAAGATATATTGCAAAGATTGGGAGAGAGAAAGAGGGATAATGGAGAGGATAATGTCTGTACATCAGAAATGCGCGTGCACCACGGTGACCTTGCTTCTCGCACAGTGGCTCAGAAAAAGAAGAAAATGTGTCTCACTTTTACAATGTCTGATTTTTGAGATGGAGTTGAGCTGGAATTTTTGCTGAAATCTGGCAACCCTGGTTAACCCTGGCCAAAATGAGCTGTTAGACTGTTCGCTGGATGATTTTATTCTGTTGACTCTCAACTGCTTATTATAGAGTTACTCTAAAAATCCACTAGATAGTAGCCTAGAGCATAAGTCAAGTGTGATAGCATCTCGACTTCATTTTGCTTGAGGCCATGTCATTATTGATGTCATCCTGCAACACCAAAATCTATAATGACTGTGGCAGACTTAACTGCCTGATTTAATTTAGTATTAAAATTGCTGATTGTCAGACCCAGTGTTTCTGTATTCTCTACACAGCCGGGGAGATCATGGTCATACTGCCGAATTTTAACATCCCTCGCTCATCAGGACATAAATGTGTCCCAACATGGCGGACTCACTCAAAGATGTAATGACAACCGCAGAGTGGAATAGGCTGTAAAGTTGATTTCTTGCTCAGTCTGTGACCTCTGCACAGCTATGCATAAATACCGAGGGTTTGGGGGTGACCGAGATTCAGTTAATCACACTTTAACAGCAGCTTTGCAGCTATCACTTGGGAAAATAAGCAGGAAAAAAAAACAGCAGATGACAACCTTGGGCTTCGAGATTGCCAGGGTGTAAATCCTGCAGGGTGATCATGGAGGTACTCACAAACACAGCTCAGTCACTTCCTGTTCGATCACCTCAAGACATAAGAACAGGGGTCAGGGGAAACAAACGGGTCTGTTTGTCCTGAGATTTTTTTCAACTAATATGTTCATCGGGACATCCATGACATGAAAAGCTGCCTCTTCATTACTTCATTCCATTCATATGCACAGTCAGCTCCAGAAGCATTATCAAAATTCAATTTAAAAAAAAGTATTATATAAAATAAACATTACACAAAATTATTAAAATCTTCTAGTCAAACATTTGGAGAAACTATTCACCTTTCCTAAAAAAAAAAAAAAACCCTTTCCTCAAATAATAGTATCAGTATAACAACCTGTCAAGAAAGAATCTCTAACGTTATTGCAAACAAACAGTCGTCCTATTCTTTAAATTGCTCTCTGTGTACAGAAATACAGAATAAATATGCAACACAGGCAGCTGTGGCCAATCAATATTCACATTCTGTTTACGCACTCACAAAAGAGAGCGGACATGAGGACTCGCTGTGGCGAGCTGGAGGAGAAAGAAATGTTTTACATATCCTTAATAAGAGTTATAGAAAAGTAAGTGCCAGGTAGAACCTTATAAAGCCGAGCACTATTTCAGTTTATTCAACAGAAAGGTTCTGTCTGTGATTGGCCACTGTTCAAAAATCCACTTTCTAATAGGCTCCGAATTTTGATTAGGCTATATAAATCATTATATTTATAAGTGTATAAATATAACGTAAATCGTTATAAGTGTAAGCCTTGTGTAGGCATTGATTTTAACGGCTTTGTTTGTATTTAAGATTATCGCCATACCAGCTTCAATGGCTATTTCATGGCAAATGCAGATATTAATCAACCATTCAATAAAATTCAGCTGATAAAAGAACCAAACATTTCTGTGCAACATGACAACTCTGTAAAAGATTCTTTAAATTTACTTGTGCTAAAAAGGTTTTCCTGCATCCATCTTACAAAAACAAGTCTTTCAAAGTTTGTCCTGATAAAAGGCATTGTCGCATGACATTAAAAATAGGGCAGACCAGAAAAATATGTTTTACAGTCAAGGGAGTGGTACAATATCGACATTTGTTTTGTGGTTCTTCACCCTTCACTAAATATCCATGGGTCAGTCTGGTGTGGCCTGTATGGCACATTGTGTACACCACTTGATCATGTCTAGATTTAAAAGGGTAGATGTATATTTTTCCAACTATGGGGTCGATTTTAGAGGCAAGGACTGAAATGAAATCGAGGCAACAATAATAAATTGATTATTATGAAAAAAGGACAGACAACTGGCGTGTAAATGGTAATTAATCTTTTTAAGCCGATGCGTAAGCAGGTTAGCAACATCCTCATCACTTGTTAATTAACAGCAGGCCTTCAGATTCTGAACAAAATGGATGGCTTGTCGATCAGAGGTTACTGAGGACGGGCAGTCGTGGCCTAATGGTTAGAGACTTGTAACCCGAAGGTGAACCTGAAGGTCGTGGGTTCGAGTCTCAGGCCGGCAGGGATTGTAGGTGGGGGGAGTGAATGACCAGCGCTCTCTTCCACCCTCAATACCATGACTGAGGTGAGACCCTTGAGCAAGGCACCGGACCCCCAACTGCAAAAAACAGCAAAAAAAGGCTGCCGACACGATTCAGTGTCGTCCGATATCCAGTCATCACATCGTTTCGTATCATGTGGAAACCTGATGTTTACTTCCTTAGCTGGAAATGTTGATTACACAACGTTACTTCAAAACTTCAAGTTCTTGAAGGATTCTTAGAGTGACTGTTTATTCGTAAGGTTACTGTTTAAGGTGTCTGACTGTAGCCCATATGATGCTACAAAATCTGTCAGCTCCTATCTACCTATCCAGACCTGCCAACTAGGAAAAGAGGAATACTGCATAGTAGAATAAAAACACAGTACATTTTCGATATAGTCCTTTGACAAATCACTGGTCTAAGGTTAAAACTGAAGTGTGTGTGGATTTAATGGTAACCGCCAGGCGCTTGGGGTAAAAAATGAAAGCTGCTGCTCATTTGTTTTGGTTAAGATGTAGACACTTGAAGTCCGTATACACATATTTGTAATATTCTGCCTATTTAATCTTTTTTTTTTGTTCAAAAACTGTAGCATTTTTGTGCAAGTTCTCTTTAACACACACCCTCAAATTACATATTATTATAAACTGCTGACACATTATCAAAAACATTATGATAACATCTGGTGTTCAATAAAAAAAAAATGTATTTATTATTAAGTTTAATTTAACTATTATTAATAATATTCACAATGTAGTCTGATGACAGTAAGATCTGGTTGCTTAGCAACATAACAGACAAAGATTAAAGTATTCCATGGGCAGAACAATGGCTTAATGGTTTTATTGGTTCAAAATCATTTATAAATTATTAGTATTGTGATGTGGCTGCAGGTCTACGTATATGGAAGATCCGATTTTAGAACTGAAACTGATCTTTTTTTTAAAAAATAATGTATATTGCACATATTTTGGATATGAGTTAAATAAATGTTTCATATCTGGTCCTCCTTCTCTATCAATTCACTTAACCAGCTGAGTGCATCGAAAACACCTTGTATCGTTGGCGTAGACGTTCCTGTATTTGTGCTCTTAGCGTCGAAGCTGCCGAGTCGCACCACTATTTGGACAGGTGACTCGAACTGGCAGATGACGCTACTGGCCACAGCTGGGGCTTCTGGGAATAATGACAGACTGGACTGGCCCTGGCTAGGATGGCTCTGTCGGCTTTCCCCACTCACCAGTGACAGACTCTCCAGGGATGACAGAGTTTCAAGCTGATTAATTTGACTGGCAGAGAAAAGGGAAGAAGGTGGATTAAAAAGACGCGTGACATTGTCCCTTTATTACCAGAGCGTCACGCTGGCAGCAGCCGTAAGCAAATAAGACAAAGCTCTCTGGGAGGGGTGCCACTGAAAAAACATCACAGTGGTGTGCCTTATAACAGCCAGGGAGGAATTTTTCAGCTTTGTCACGAGGCGTATTTAACTAGTGGGGATCCTAGTGGGGTGGCACGGCACATAAAGGTAGTGTAACTAATGATTTAAGGTTTTGTTCATGTATTACATTCATTACTGGCTTAACCAGGCTGAGCTGAAAAAAGTGATTCAGTGCTTCAGTAAATATGACAAAAACAAATCTGTGATTTTTATACAACACATGATTAATTACTTAAATTTTTAGAATGACTTAAATGTACTAAATTAATTCATGTACAGTACTGTGCAAAAGTCTTAGGCAACACTGTTCTTTCACAGTAAAGAAAGCGACTTATTACATAATAGACTACTTGTCAGAAAAACAAAAACATGATGAAGGCTGTCGGGTTTTACCTGAAAAAAGTGCGACAGTCAAAGTCTCCAGAAGAACTGTGTCAGGGTCTGCAAGACGCTTCGAAAAACTTTCCAGACAATGTTCTCATAAAACTGCACAAAGTGTACCTGAGACTACTGAGGCATTTTTAAAGGCTTAAAGTGTTGTCATGCTAAATATTAAATAACCTTTATTTAGTTTATTGCTGTTTACAGCGCTTTATTGTAGTTTTTTAACATTCAGTTTCATTTTGAAGGCATCAGATATGCTTTATAGATTTTTTTTTTTTTGCACACTACTGTAAATATGTGGCTAAAACCCAAAGTGTATATTTTACTTAACTTATTTTGCAAGTGCTCCCAAAAAAAAAAAGGGTTTACTTGAATCGCTTAGACACTTATACAAACGCAAATCAGCACGTCGACCAGAACAGGGGCATGAAGTTGCTGTGGTCGTTGAATTATTAACATGTGCATTAATAAGTCAAATGTGTCATAGTGGCAACTCAGTGATTAAGGCTTGGAGCTACTATTCAGAAAGTTGTGGGATCAAATCCTGACACTGCCAACCTGCTTCTGTTGGGACCTTGAGCAAGTTTCTCAAATTTCATCTGGTCAGCTCCATTACAAATTAAAATATTTGACCACCATGAGAAGTAAGCCATATTCGCAATAGAATTATTTAGCACTTATTAGCTTTATCTCAGTTGTTAAAGCTGTATTACATGAAGCAAAGAAGTAAAATTTACTTAAAAGTAACGAACAATATAGGTTTAACTTATTTGTTTTATTCGTGCAATATTTAACCATAACAACAGTAGATTTTACCTAAAAGAAAATAACCAAAACCAAATTGTTGCCAATTTGAAAAAAAAAAACGTAACTAAATTGTTTGCGGTTGCAACATTAGAAGAAATGCATAATCCCACTACATCATTATACTGCAGATAGAAAGCAATTCTTCATTCTTCAGAGTTTTTAATATCTGTTACTAATTTTAGCACTTATCTAGTATGTCCAAATAAGCATTCAGGGCCTTTTGTTTTTGTTATTTAATATACTTCCGTGGCATATATCCACTTCACATTTACACACATACTGTCTTTTGTCTTATAAATATGAACAAAATGGTATGTACTATGTATTTATAAGCATAAACAAAGATTTGTTTAAAAAATGAAATTATTAGGGAAAACTTTATTCAGAGTATACTGTTCCAAAAGAGTTCTGATTTGTCTAAATGCTTTTAGATTTTTTTTAGCTTCATCTTTTAGCAGAGGAGCTTAGCGTGAGGTGTAGGAACGGAGATGATTGCGGTGCACTTCATTGCTTATTGTTCTCTGTGTAACTCCTGTGTTATTCCTGCTGCTTTCAGGCCGTCCTGCAACTCTTTTCCAGTGACTGCTGGCTTCTCTCTTAAATTCCTTATCATTAACCTGTGAAATCTCACATGGCGGACCCGTCCAGAGACGATTACTCGTGGTTCCATGAACTTTCCACATGCATATTATTGAACCGATTGTACTGACAGGGATGTTTGATGTCTTTGCTGTGGCTCTGTAGCTTTTTCCATTCGAGTGTTGTTTAATAATGTTGTCCCTGAGAACTTCTGAGCTACTGAACTTCTGAGTTTTGAGCTCCTTCACCTTCACCATGATGCTCCTTCTTGCGTGAAATATTCCCAACCAATGGCAACGTCTTCTAATGACATGAGAACATTTTTTTGCAGCCTTTGTATCTCGATATCTAGATATTTTTATTAGCCTTTACATATACAATATATACTTTTAATATAGTGTCTGAATATTTTTTGTCCAACTATTTCGTCAATTTAAATGTATCTTTGTTTATGCTTATGAATGAACAAACAATTTGTTGCTCATATTTACAAGTACAAAGTCAAGACAAAAAAAAAAAAAGACCATGTTCGTAAAAGGATGGTCAATAATTGTTTATATGCTCTCTGAAAGCACGGGAGACATGCCGTCCTTGATGTGCTAGCAAGCTCCGCAGTGTTTGTGTGTTTGTTCAAAGTGTTATGCGCATTGTTAAAACCAAAGAAAAATTGGCTTTGAGCGTCGCTGCCTTTATCCGTGAGCTGTTTGTAGCGACTACTGTCAGGAGCCGCAGCCGAGGCTTTCATTAATGCCAACGCTTCAAGAGATGCCGAGATCAGTGCCGCATTATTCACAATGACAGTGGAAGACAGAACTTATACTAAAGCTATAAACAACCTTGGAGTGATGCACGGCGCCCGTGTTAGGTACTGCCTTTCACACACGTTTCCCTCTGAAAGTTTGTGCTTGACAACAGTGACATCTTTTCTTTTTCTTTTTTAAAAAGAACAGCTTTTGAGGTGCATATGGACTCTGAATGCTAACGTGATCGTCCCGTACTGTGACGATCCTTTCACTCTTCTCTCTTTTCATTCTTCCCTGTTCTTCTACAGTCTGCACTTTACAAGGGAAAGGGAATAAAATCTACTTTCACACACTGATCTGGGGCTGGAACGATAACCGGAAGAAATCTGAAGTTTATGTCGGATTCGCGCAATAGGGAATCTTCGTCTAATCCCAAAGAAACGAAGAATAGCCTGTGACAATTATTCATTAACCTTGCCATAGGCAAAGCGCATCTTTAACATTTTGTAAGATATTCACTGTGCTTGGCTCGTGTAATTATATAGGGCATAATTCTCAACTTGTTTCTCCAGAGAAAACAAGACAATTAAAGAATAGTACTCCGCTCTCCATGAAGTCACGGGTAATTGCGTAAGACAATTAAAGTTAAATGTTCTTGGGAAGAATCTAATATGGAACGTGGCTGTAATTAGTAGCAAATTTTGAACTTGAATAAGCCCAGTTGTGGAGAATGAAATGAAGTATCTGGGGTTTTCTCTGAAATTCTGCTGATCAGACTAGCATGTCTAGCAGTGAGACGTTATGATCAATGAGGAGATTAGATTTCTCGGGAAGCGGAGAGTGTTTACATAGCTCCGAGCTTACCGCTAATATTTTACACGAATCCTAACACGAGTTGTAGCACTTTCAGGTCAACTTTCTCTTGACACTGCATAATTCTATGTTGTGAATTTTTCCACATACATTATTCATTAGAAACAAAAACCCTCTTACAGAAGCAGCAGAATGTTCAATCTTACTGAGTACACGTATTTTTGTTGCCGTAGTTCTCTCGCATGCCTTAATTTAGATTTCTCATTTTATTTATATCTGCATCATGAGCTAAAAATAGGATCGTCATTAAAACCCTGCCTGGACCTAATGTAGAGATTATCTACTGAAAATTACTGAGGGCAAGAGAGCCTGTCGCTTTCATTTTCCGTCCCAACAAAGCATTTGATACTGCTGTACAGATGAGGAAAAAAGAAGGTAATTATACGGACAGTGTTTTAACTTTTGATTTATTTTATTACACTGAAAATTGAAATACGCAGCAGGTTTAATTAACCTCTCTTGAAATTTGCGCAGAGCGTACTGTGGCGTTGCCAAGAGCAGGGTGTGATTCTGATAAAATTAACTTGATTACGTCTTTCCGTTTGAGTGTTATTGTCTCTTTTTATAATGTATTATAAAGAAAGACAGGTCTCTAATGGCAGGCTGCAATTTTCCTCGAAATTGCATGTGATATAAGAAAGGGATTGAGTGTATGCTATATATATTATATATATATAAATATTCATATTCATATATCCGGCGTCATTATTGAGGTGCCTCGCTCGGTATTAATCATTAGCTTCCCCGTGTCCTTCCTCGTGCTTTATAGGTTTGGCTGCACAGCCAATTCAAAGTCCACAGGCAGACTGATATATTGGTCATTTCAGATAAAGAGGGCACTCTAATTGGTTCGGGCCCACAGATGCCTCAGAGGTGTGTGAGATAGCAGGTCTCCGGTTTAATGATGATGTTCAGACTGGCTGAAGGGGAGATACGGTCCCGGGAGTATCCGACATTGATTTGCTTTGTGTTTTGCCACATGAGATACTGAGAAGGAAGGATACTTTCATTTTGGAGCACACACACACACACACACACACACACACACACACACACACACGTTTATCTTACTATCATTGGGCCTCACACCAGTTGTGTGTAAATGTTTTCGTAAATCAAACCAAATTAAATTTCTGGCAGTTTTACAAAAGTTTTGGTAACATTGATTTTATTCATATTCACATGCATATTTTTTTCCCCTCCATTTTATCACGTGCCAAATTCCCACCCACCACCCAGCTGTCCAATATCACACGATCCGCTTCCTCTGCGACCCATGAAGCCAGCCAACCACATCTTTTCGAACTGTGTCACACTTGGAGGAAAGCGCTATCTGCACTCTTCCGCATACGTGAGCTCACAGACAACTACGATTGGTTAGTGTCGCTCTGATTGACAGGAGAGCGAATATGCCCCTCCCACCCAGAGTCCAATGCAAATTCTGTTCTGTAGACTCCCAGCTACGGACGGCTGGGCTATCATCGAGATTCAAACTCACAATCTCTAAACGATAGGGCAGTCACGCGTAACGTGCAAAGCGCATACCCGACACAGCTCATTTGCATTTAGTGACGCCCATAAAACTCCATAAAAGGCAAAATTCACAGACTGTTAAAAAAAAAACAAACAACAACAACAACAAAAAAAAACAGCAAAAGAACAGGAATTTTTTTCAGAGGCAGAGGAGTGGAAGTTATTTTGACTCTCATCAACACCAATGAAAAAAATATTACTTTGCAATGTAACAGCACCTGAAAAGGCTCAAGTCTGGAGACAAATTACAGAAAAGGTGAATCAGGTGTGAATTATGTGAGGTCAAAATAAAACGGTTTGACAACAATGTAGAAAAATTAGATACAGTATCAACATTGTACCAAGGACACCAAGAACATTCCACAGGCGTGTTTTAAATATCTGGGTGTGAGGCACACACTTCGACCTCTGTTATCTCAGTTATCGCAGTAATTATACGATTCGAATCAGTTTAACCGAGGTTCACGTTAGTCTTCTTATATGCAAATTTACACAAACTCAGGAGCAAAGTGTAGGGTACAAACATTTTGTCCCAGAAGCTGTGAGGATTGAGGATTCATGAATACCAATTCCTTGTGGAAGTGCTTCTAGGAAAATCTTATTCTTATCCAACTTGAGGACCATTGTCAAGACCTTAGCTTTACATTATTAATTCCATTTAGCTAATTAACGCTATGCAGCACCAAATCTAACCAAAAAAGAAAATGTTTTAGGTTTTAAAATAAAAATTGCATTTTCCGTCTTTAAAAAAAGTAGTTTTCCTTGTGGGGACCAGCCAAATGTCTCTATAAGGTCAAAACTGTCAGAGATTCATAACCTTGTGGGGACTTATACTCTCTGCCAAGATATAAAAACACACATATGAGACAGGTATCACACACACACACACACACACACTGAATAATACATTAGACCTGGTGGACAGTTTGCTCTTGACTCAATGACAATTTATACTGGAGGGAATGTTATAATGTGCAGGAGAATAATCAGTGTCACTCATTAGGAGTCCGTGTCTATTTTTGCCTGTGACCGTTACATTAAGAGACTAACTACACAGTGCATGTGGGGATTTTCTGCTTATTGCTTTGAGGGAACTCTTTTAAGATCAGGGACAAGAAGTATATATAGAGGTCGTGTAAGGGAATAAAAGAACGTTTCTCCAAACCAGAACACAAACATGGGAACGTGATTGAGCTATCATCACTGCAACGTATAACGGGGTGTCGATGGACACGTACGTCTTCTCTGTGCGAGGATTATATATGTATATGTGTGATATCTCCTGCACTTGGTGATAACGTGACACAGTGAAGGTTTTAATTGTGACAACCGTTTTTTTTTTTTTAATAATATGCCTCTCTGATTTGTGCTTGTGAGATTTTTGTGACTACTTTCTGCGACAGTTTGTGGGATAAACATTTATTATTAAAAGCTAATGAGAAACAGAACTTTGCAATTAGAATAGGAGAAGAAAACTGGCAAGAAGCATGAAGGCAGATTTTTAAGACAACACCGTTGGAGGAGATCTTCATGTAAAATTAATACGAGGTATTTCACCACGCCACTGATCAGTGCACGTCTGAGCACTCGGGCACAGCTGGATATGAGAGGAAATGCGAGCAGCGACAGGATCGTTTAGAAATGGAATTTAGAAAATGGATTTAATGAGTGAATATCCAAGAAGAAAGAATGAATCAGACATGAAAAAAATTTAAAAAGCAAATACGTCTGAGCCAACCCTCCCTCT
This sequence comes from Pangasius sanitwongsei, assembly GCA_037576675.1. Taxonomy (NCBI): domain Eukaryota; kingdom Metazoa; phylum Chordata; class Actinopteri; order Siluriformes; family Pangasiidae; genus Pangasius; species Pangasius sanitwongsei. Next base: position 1,797,727 of record CM075017.1, on the reverse strand, counting down.
CTGCATTTATTTTTTTTCTGCTGTCTATTTTTCCCCTCACCATATTTTTAATATTTGGAAAAAACAGGGAAAACTTTGCAACTTGTGAATGTTGATTAGAGGAATGTGCTGCAATAAAGTATTATGATAATATTACTTGATATCATAACATATCATAAGTTTTCTACCGTCCCTAAATCTGCAGGAGTTTCATTTAAATATTTGACGTCACATTATTACTCTTATGTGATACTGACATAATCTAAAGCACTCAAAGTTACAAAATCAGTAAAATATTTAACATAACTCATCCTGGAAACTACAGAAACAAAAAACTACATCACGGCCCGGTTATTTTAACTTGATGTTGAAACTGACAAAAGCAGAATTTTGACAGGTGACTACGACCTGCTGAAATAATTCATCATATATGTTTATGTAGGTTTATGACATTTGTCATTAAGGGTCATGTAGCTGCATGAACACTACAATATACATTCATTCATTTGTCTTGGAGACATTCTTGGGAACACTGGGCACGAGGTGGAAGAATTCACACCAGTCCATTCCAGGACACATCACACACACACACACACACACACACACACACACACCTAGGGACAATTTAGTATAGTTAATCCATCTACTGTATGATTTTGGAAAGCGGAGAACCCGGAGGAAACCCATGCAGACATGAGGAGAACATGTGAGCTCCGGATCGAGCCCTGGAGCTGTGAGGCTGCGACGCTCCTATTAAAATAAAAACTGACACAAACTGCCATATGAACTGGTGCCTATGGATAGTTACCCCGCTGTAAAGGTTCATTATCGTCCTCTCTACCTCTGCCAAATCACACAGACATTTCCCCCGTGTTTCCCACTGTGCAGCACTGCGTCTCCGGCTCCTGCCTTTGCGTCACAGCGAGAGTGAGCTGACATTGTAATGAGACTATGGAGAAACTAATTCGCTGTGATTCACATCCTCTCTGACAGCTCGGTCTCTCCTCAGGTTCATCACCAGACACTCCCACTCAGACACTCCTGCCACTTTATTCAGACTTAGACTTCCTTCAGAGTTTATTTTTTCCACTCCCTCCTTTCACAGGGAACAATTCTGCCTTTTAGTTGTTGAGTATACAAATGCAACTTAGAAAGGAATAATTAATACCAGTATTTTTTTTTTTGCAGGAGGGCTTTGCAGGCTTCTAAGGCAAACTAATTGCCTTCTAAGCATGTAAATACTCTGCATTATTTATCAGAAGAAAACAGGAAGACATTAGCCGGTGCAAATATTTATTATTCAGCTTGTTCACTGATGTGCAAAGTGGCAACAAAATGAAAATGAGATGACGAATAATAGGAAAATGAGGACGGCATTGTTTTTCTGGAGCTGTAGTTTAGTCTACAGTGTTATTCTCTTATGTGAAAGTGGCTATGATGTACTGAAAATGTGAGTTGGGTATACCACTGCAGCGGCTGCGCTCCAATACAGCACGAGTTATATTAGATTTATAGTAATGTATTTGTGCATGGGTGGAATACTTTGCTCTTTTGTTGTGGTAAGTGTAAGACACACACACACACACACACACTCACACACTCAGTCAGGTCAAGAGCAGATCAAGGTGGAACAGAAGTGTGAGTTTGACAAGGCCCCATCCCTCATTGTGTGCTCGGCAGACCACGCTGACCCGCCAGCTGAAAGGAAGCTGAACACAGCGTTCATAAAGCTGTGAGCACCGATACATGAGCTGACATGATGTCTGGCACAAACCCAAACTACAGCAGTGAAACGGCCATCAATTACAAAAAGAAACGAGGAAAAATACGAGTCACAAGATGACTTTTCATCAAGAACAGAAACACTGTGCGATATAACGATTTAATCGTCTCTACATGATATTATACGGCCACGATATCCAGTGACGTTTACTCTGATTCTATTCTATTCTGTTACTGTAGATTATATTACCAGACCTGACAACCTTTAGGTGCTTTGCAGTTTAACACTGGAGTACGCTAGTACGAGTTATCACTCAAAAATACAAAGGAGCAGTCTTCTCTTTCTCCCCATTAAAACAAGAGACGAGCCAATCGACAAATGAATCTGCAATGATTTGCGCATTTGCGTGTTGAACCGTACAATATTAACCAACACCGCCTAGAAGCCCCGCCCACTTCCCCCCATCTCACATGCGCTTGACTGGGGCGCTCTAACTTTCTGTCACAGTAAAAAGGAGAATGTTTTGAGTTCATTACTATTAAAAATACAGGGTGTCCAAGAAGTCAGGAACCTGACGTAGAGCTTATTCCTGAACATGCACAGTATATGTTAACAAGTGCAAAATGAAGCATGTGTAGTTCTACTGCAGTTGGTTCCTAACTTTTCAGACCCCACGTATAATTTTCAGTGTAGGTTAGCTAATGTTAGCTAATATTAGACAAATATATAGAGAACATCAGTTTCAATTTTCAGCTGAAAGAGAATAAAGGATGAAGATTTTGAAGACACGTAGAAACACTCTGAGCAACAGATCAACAGTGAAAATGTTGACATCAGACAACCGATTTGTAAAAGAATTATATCGTAAGTGCATTGTTAAGTTTTTTTTTTTTAACTCAAAGAGTTTTGGTGGTTTTTGCCGCCGGTAAGCAGTTCCCGACTGCACAGATGGTAATATTATTACACCCTCCCTACTGTCATTAAACCTGAAACTGTACAAACACTTGTTTCCTTTCTTTATTTATAGAAGCTAATGGTTCTGGACGATTAAAGGCGTTTATCATGATTTTTAAAATGTTAATTCGCAAGCAGGGAAAAAGCCCGCTGTCCAACTTCCAATGTGCCGACTGATGTAACAACGGTAAAGAAAGACAGATACAGGAAAGTGTGATTAATTACAACGCAGTGTTAGGAGAGTTACTCAAAGAAAAATAATCCATTAGAAATTAATAAATGACTTGGCTCAAATGGGAATGTGATCACCTTACTCATTACTTCCTGGAAAAAGTAATCACACGACTCATTACTTTGCTTCTACTCTCTAAACTCTCTAAACGCCATACAAATCAGTATCAACTGGAAAGCACAAGGATGACAATAGTCCTTTCAGCTCCTTATTAAGGAGGAAATAGGCAATTACATTTATAAGGGATATTACATCTTGTTCTATCTGAAAACCTCAAAAGTAGCAGACAAAAAGTTATACAGTAACTTTGTAATAAAATTCAACTTTAAATTATTTAAAAGTCTACTTAAACTTAGGTTTAAGTGCTGATTTGTGATTTGGTAAACCCTGTTCCCTGTTGAAGAGTTTACTGTTGTATAAATTTGTGCTGTTTCTAATTTGTGATTTTACTTCAAGAATCTTTTATAATTCTATAATTTGTGGATTTAAAATGAAATAAATGAAATGAAAAAACACCGTTTTATTTGCATTACGCATCCTGTGCTAACGTTATGCTAATGGTCTGAAGGTAACACCGCTGGCACGAACACTACCCACAGTATGGCACAAATATGGCCATTTTAAAAGTACAGGTGGCAGCCATTTTTTCTTTCATGGTTTCCGAATACTTAACATCATACATTTAACTGTTAATATTTTAAATTTGGCACTATTTGGAAATAAATTGACTTTGAATGAACAACTTTGGGTTATTTTCCTGTAAAAGCGCGGTCTGAAATGTGTTACTCCTCTTATACAATGACAATTTGTCAACGTTAACATTTATAATTTATTAATAACTGACACATTGTGCTTTTTAACCATTTAATGGTATGGAACGTCCATGAGATGAGTTAGTTCCTGTTCCCACTTACGTTATAGCAGCTGTAAACGGTTGTTCCCTCACCAGCCTCTCTTTTCTCTCTCTCTTTTTTGTCTCATTTGAAGTTAATAAGAAAAAATGCAGCTTGTCATGTGACTGAGAAACCTTAAAACACCATCTCTGTCCTGAAGACTCTCCTGTGCCTGTAAAACTACTGTTACAAGTCACTGACACTGGAGACTCCTTCCATAAATGTTAAATAAACATCTCCGGAAAGAAACCTCCACTATGTCAATGAATATACATTTTTCTTTGTTAAACAGAAACGTTTTTAAAAATATTATTAGATTATGTGTAGTGTTTGCCATACGAGTCCCTGTGAATGAGCTGTTTCTATAGAAACAATAACGTGTATTGAACACCATGTCACCTCAGCCGCTCTGTAGTAACTTTGCATGCCGTTATCTCAACACTGCAAGTCTGCTACATGAGGCAAGTCTTTTTTAGAGAAAAAACATGTAAAAACTGGTAAAGTTGAGCTACGATGACCATAACGTTGTCTGAATTAACCTTTGACTCTTCAAATTGTTTATTCACATGCCTGTTGTGGATTCATCCTGACCTTGTCATGTGCTAATGAGCAACATAGCGACAGCGTGACCTCGTGACCAATAGAAGCAGACATTTTTTCTATACTCTAGAGCCTACATGACCTGATCTTGCTAGAATCACAAACAGAGAGCGATAAAACCCTAAACCGCCGAACACTCTTCTCTCATTCATGATCTCTGTTACCTTCTGAATGAAAAATCTTGTTGCATTTGGAGCTTATCACTTATCTCCAAAATAAAAAATAAAAAATAAAAGAAAGGTAGCTCAGTTTGAACAAATAGCTGAGAGAGAAGCTAATCTCCAAATCAATAGTAATAAACTTACTCTCTTCAGGCAATTTAGGGAAAAAATAAAACCTTTCTGTTAAACTTTCCCCAGAGCCTCGAGTGCTAATTACTCTGTGGCTTCTATATTAAGATAACACACTTTCACACACACACACACACACACCTATATTTCCTGGGTCTCAGTGATGATCCATTGCCTCTGCATACGTCTTCCTGTATGGTCCGGCAATGAAAGTGCCAAGCCTGATGGATTTGCATGCGAACTTTCAGAAAAGAGTGTAACTCACTCTTTTTTTATTCTGCCATGTCAAACCCTAAAACTATTATACTTGTTATAATTCATTATCACTTCAGTGAAAAAGTTTCTGCGTAAAAGGTGACTTCAATACATTATGCGTTATCGTCTCATTTATCATACATATGGGACCAGAAAAATGTTGAGCTCTGTTCGAGCAGCAGTGGACAGCTTTCCATCAAAAAAGAAACTGAAATCTGGTGACTTGTTCAGGATAAAACAAGAAAGGAAAATGTGTGTGTGTGAGCTACTAGTGATGAGAGAGGATAGGTTGGTTATTTTGGTAAGGAGATATAGACAGGTGATAATTAAAAGACACATGAAATGTCCTAGACCTTGGTGTAGATTATCCAAGTTTGTGGAACTGTACCCGAGCGTTGGAAACCATTCTTCCTAAATATTTCCCTCATTTGGTGTTACGATGATGGCGTTAGAGAGTGATATCTGAGACTTCACTCCAAAATAGCCCATAGTGTCAAGATCTGGTTTGTGGGAAGGCCAAAGCGTATGATTTACACCATTTTTATCCTCATTAAACCATTCATTGAGTTCATATGCCATGTGGATGGGGGCGGAGTCATCCTGGAAGAGACCACGCCCATCATAATAGTAATGTTTCATTATAGGATAAAGCTGATCAGTCAGAAGAACTTTGTATTGAATTTCCATAGTGGTTCTGTCTAAGGGGACATGTAGACCCACATCATGGCAGCACAAATAAATAAATAAATAAATAAATAAATAAATAAATAAATAAATGCCCCCCCACACCATGACAGAATTCCATATGGAGGGCAAAGTATGCATGGATAGAGCTGTACAGTTGAGTACAATTGTTTACATACCCTATTGGACAAAATGAAGGAGACAAAAATGTAATTTATAATGATGAAAATAACAGGAAAGTACAATCCACAATCACATTTTTATCAGGTGTAGACAAAACAACAACAACAACAACAACAACAGGAGCGAAAAGTAAAGCAGAAGTTCAAAATCTAAACCCAAGTTCTGAAATTCTGCACACGAGTAAGACAAAACCCTTGACGGGTTCTGTATGTTTATTAGACTGTGTGTTTGCTGTGTAGTGTTTGTGTACTACCCATGTGTCTTTCATGCCGAAGAGCTCTGAATAAACCAACTGATGATAGAAGGTCAGAGAGAGGAGCAGGCCTGGCTCAGTGCTGGCAAACTCCCGCCTCTCCTGAGCTCTCATTATCCCTGCTCCATCCCTGCTGCCTCACCTGCTCCCCGCCTCTCCTGCCTTCTGCTACGGCGCTGAAACAAGCCTGGTGAGCAATGAGAAGCAAGAGGAGGGGAACAGCTGGCTAGCATCAAAATCACAACACCCAGTGAAGAATGGAGCCACAATCTGTAGAGGCAGCACTTTCTCTTCTCACCAAGAAAAACAATCAGGACATCAGGAGAAGACATAGAGCCATAACTTTTCAGGTATTATACACCGAGGTCATCAGCAAAGATCGCTCGTAAGTTTCATAAGTTTTCTTCATGTTGTCGTGAAGAGCTGTGTTCAGTAGTGAAGAACCAACAATGCTTTCTTGGAGATGCACTGCAAAAATATCTGAAGATATCTTGAATAAAGAAAACGTTTCTGATATTTCTCATAATGAGATTATTATATACAGTATTATATTATATCAGAGACAAATATGGACAACTACTGACATCAGAAAGAGAAACTGACGCAGGCTGGACTGAGCACTTCAGTGAAGTACTGAACAGGCCACCACCAACATCTGAACCTGACATTTTGGAAGCAGAGCATGATATTGATATCAACACTGCACCACCAGAGAAGGAAGAAATCACTGAAACCATAATGTCCCTCAAAAACAGAAAAGCCCCTGGCCAGGACAACTTGAATGCAGAACTCTTCAAGGCAGACCCAGAGCTTGCAGCCAAGATGCTTCTCCCACTCTTTACAGCAATATGGAATGAAAAAAAGATACCAACAGACTGGTCAGAAGGCATCATTGTGAAGATCCCCAAGAAAGGTGACCCTAGCAGCTCCAATAACTGGCGTGGAATAACACTTCTGTCCATACCAAGCAAGATCCTAGCAAAATCATAATCCAGCGGTTATCGGACGCAGTTGACCAACATCTCCGAAAGGAAGAGGATGAATAGATCAAATTTTTGTACTGCGGAACATTATTGAACAGTGCACAGAATGGCAGAGGCAACTATATATCAACTTTGTGGATTTTGAGAAAGCCTTTGATAGCATCCACAGAGATAGCCTTCGGCGCATCCTCCGTGCATATGGAATACCACAAGATATCGTCCTTCTCATCAAAGCTTCTACAACAACTTCACATGCAGGGTTTTAAACAGTGACCTCCGTTTCCATGTGAAGACTGGAGTGAGGCAGGGCTGTGTAATGTCAGCATTCTTTTTAACATTGCTATTGACTGGGTGATGCGTAGAACAACAGAAGACCAACCAAGAGGTGTGAGATGGACTTTCTTCTCTACACTTGAAGATCTGGACCTTGCAGATGATCTGGCTCTTATCTCCCACACATACCAGCACATCCAGGAGCCAGTGCCTTTTTGCCATTTTAAGCATGGGAAAATGCAAGCGACTCAGTCAAGCCCTCTGAGAAAATTTTTTTGGACCTCCACAAGTTCCTCCTGAGGAACAATTTCCAAACAACTGAAGATACCACTATCTATACAATCAATAGTATTGCAAATACAGAAAACATGAGAGTACACAGACACTGCATCATTCAGGAAGGAAGCACAAATGAACTCCCAGGGATGAACAAACCTTGGTCTGAAAGGTTCAACTGAACCCCAAGACAACAACCAAGGAACTGGTGAATTAGTTAGAGGCATCAGGTACCAAAGTATGCCCATCCACCTTTAAGAGAGATCTACATCACCATGGCCTGAAAGGCTGTCATGCAAGGAAGAAGCCCCTACTCCAAGGCCAGGTTAAAAAAGCCAGACTGAAGTTTGTAGGTGATCACCAGCCTTTTGGAGGAGTGTTCTCTGGTCAGATGAAACAGAAAATGTAACTGTTTGGCCATAATAATCAGTGTTTTTAAAGGGAGAGGCTTTTAATCCTAGGAACGCCATCCTATCCATGAAGCATGGTGGTGGCAGCATCATGTTGCAGGGGTGTTTTGCTGGAAAAGGGACTGGAGCACTTCAGAAAATTGATGGCATCATGAGGAAGGAGGATTATCTAGAAATACTGAAGCAACACCTCAAGATATCAGACAGAAAGTTAAAACTTTGTCCCAACTTCCAGCAGGACAAACCTCCAAAGTTGTAACGAAACAGCTTAAAGGCAACAAAGTCAAAGTATTGGAGTGGCCATCACTGTTGACTTACCACAGGAAGTGTGTGGAGTTGTGCAAAATTGAGTTTGAATGTCTTTAGCCTAGGTGTATGTATACTTTATGTAAACATTTGGCCTCATATATAACAAATATAAATCCATTAAGCCTTTTTCAAGCTTAAAATGTTTTACTTTTTAAAAAAAATTTTTCTTTCTAGAAATAAATGCATGAAACAATTTTATTATTATATCTTATTCTATCATAATCCATAATAGATTATAAAAGATTATAAAAAATAATCATAATCTGTAATATAATCATAATATATAATCTTATATTTGCTTATATAAGAAAAATATTAGTTGTATTTGCATATATTAAGATATTTTTACTTGCTTTACTATCATTTTTGCAGTGTGTGGAGTTGTTAGATCAAAAGTATGACAACTAATCTTATTTTATTGTCAGTGGCCAAATGTGATGAATATGAAAAAGGAAAACTAAAATAAAAAAAGTTAACTGCAAGTCAGCCAAAATATGGTGAGGAGTTTTTTATTTTTATTTTTTTTTAAATAACTCAATAAAGTGAAGCACAAAATTCATAATGTTGTCTGCCATGAAATATGGCTGGGTTTGTGTCGTATAAAGAAGTATCTGTGTTCGGTTCTTGTCACAAAAATGTCTGCTTTGAAGAGCAACACTGAAGTCTTTCATCACTTTATCCTGTCCTTTGTTGTCGCCATTATCGGGATGTAACCGATTTAACCTAATGAAGTGAAAATGCAATTAATTTCTTGAACTGTTGTGTCTGTGAGCAGACAATTTGCACGTCGCTTCCTGGAGACATCATTGTCGCAGGGTTGGGTGGGCGTCCCATTTCCGACAGCGGCCTTTTAATGTAGCTTGCCAGCAATTATGATGAATTACTGTAATTAACTGTTACCAAAGAAAGCATGGTTCAGTTGATGGGGAAGCTTTTTTTTTGCAAAAGGTACAAAAACCTCTGTTAGCATCTGAGCAGGTGCCTTGCTCTCTTCTTAGTCATGGTTAAATACATAAAAAAAAAAAAAATTAAGCATAACAAAGAGGACTCTAGAGGGAGTGGTGAGGATACTTGGGCGAGAGATTTAATGAAATACACAATCCAAAAAATACAGTACGTAGCCAGGTAACACAAATACACAAAGCGTGATCATCGACACAGCGGGATGTTCGGAGCAGGAAATTTGACAACGACAAGACGAGATCATACGCAGTTCAGTCAGATAAATTGGTCACAAATTTTCATGTTCATGTGCTTTATATAATGTGTGGACAGGAAGTGAGTGTGATCAACGAGGAAGAGTTCAAAATTTAGAAGAGAGTGCCCTCTAGTGGTGTGGTGGAGAATTGTCCGTGATAGCTATGACACTAAAAAAAACGGGATGTCTTTTTGCTTTGTGATCATTTTAACATGAGGGAATGGATAAACAAATTTGATTTCTAGATTAGATTTAGTTTTACTGTTTATTCCATTTATTACAGTTTTATTTAAACCTTTGTCACAGTGACCGTGTCCTCATATCCGGTAATGAATAGCAGCGTTCTGGTTGCATGACAGCAAATACAAACTGTCTATTAACGCTATATTCCAGATTAACGTAAGCAGTATAGCTAGCTACTTTTTTCACATGTGGCTAGCTAGCTAGTTTGTTTAATTCAACTGCCTGCACCACTAAACTATCCAGCTAGTGTTAGCAACAATCAGAGGATGTGCAGGACAGGATGAAGATCTTAACCCACTTTATCCTGTCCTCTGTTGTTGCCATTATCAGGATACAACCGATTTAAATTAGTGAAGTGAAAAAAAGACCTCTGTTAGCATCTGAGCAGGTGCTTTGCTATCTTCTTAGTCATGTTAGTCAGAGCTGTCAAAGAAAGAAAGAAAACACAAGAAGTCTTTTTTGCTTTGTGACTTGTGATTTCTAGATTTCGATTTTGTTTAATTCTCATATCACAGTTCACACAGAAAAAAGTCAAGTGAAAAAGTCAAGAGTTTTCTTGAAATAATACGAAATAATACGCTAGCAAATACAAAGCGCCTATTAATAGTATATTCATGCTGAGCAAAGATGCCTTCAAAAATTATAAAATTAAATGTTTCTACATTAAAAAAATACTATAAAGAGCAGTAAACAGTAATAAATGAAGTCAATATTTGGTGATGACCCTTCGCTTTAACATAAAACAGTGTCTCAGGTGCAGTGTGTGCAGTTTGATAAGGAAATGAGCTGTAAGTGTTACTGAGCATCTTGCAGAAGCAGCCGCAGTTCTTCTGGAGACTTCGACTGTCGACTCGCTTCTTATTTCTGCAGCGAAACCCAGCAGCCTTCATTATGTTTTTATCTGAAAAGTGTCTCTTATGGAATCTGCTGCTTTCTTTACTGACGTACAAACATGTTTCTGTAACGTTTCATTCTGTGCTGGAAAACAGAAGTTTGGAAATTTTAAATGTTTTTGTACTGAATCAATAATGTAGACGTCATAAAATAAAAATCTATAACAAAGTTTGTACAAAGAAACTAGGTGCCTAAGACTTTTGCTCAGTACTGTGTATATTGTATGCATAATAAAAATACTGTGTCCTAAATAGTAGAACTCTGTGTTGGACTGTGCAGTGTGATATAAGAGCTCTGATGATAGCACAAGAATGCTAAAGATGGTGTTGATGGTGATGTTCATGGTGACGTGATGGTGACAGTGACGTTGAAGGTGATGGTGATGGTGATGTTGATGGTGATGATGATGGTGATGGTGACGGTCACGGTGATGGTCATGGTGACAGTGACGTTGATGTTCATGGTGATGTGATGGTGACAGTGACGTTGAAGGTGATGGTGACGGTGAAGGTGATGGTGATGATGGTGATGTTCATGGTGATGTGATGGTGACAGTGACGTTGAAGTTGATGGTGATGATGATGGTGATGTTGAAGGTGATGGTGACGGTGATGTTGATGGTGATGATGATGGTGATGTTGATGGTGATGATGATGGTGATGATGATGGTGACTTGACGGTGAGGGTTTCAGCATTATTTTATAGCTCCTGGAGGATACAGCTAATCCTTTCTTCTATTACAGATTCTTGCAAACCTCACCACTGGATAGATCTCCTTCATCTGGACTCTATTTGGGCAAAAAGCTGCAATGGTGTGATATCATACTCCTTATTCTATTCCTCTATCACATTTCAGCAAAAGGCATGATGAAGGATTCAGACACTCCCTGATGGAATTTCCTCTCTGTTGGGATGAATGTGTTTGAGCCTTTGGCAAAGAGCTGATTATTTTGCAATTGAAGTGATTTAGCAACCTGGAAATATCTGTTTGGTCACATCAAGGTCTCGCGTCCTTCAGGAACTGGTGATAGGTAGGAGTGTAAATATTTAAAGGTTCGATTTAGAAGGCAATGATTGAAATGAACTGATGATTGATTATAAATCAATTATTAATGTAAAAGAACAAACAACTGGTGTGTAAAAAAAGAATTCTTTTTTAAACTGATAAATTCAAAATTTCATTTAGCTAGTAATATGATTTAAGCGTAACTCTGATACTTTCAACACAGTCCTCATCGTCATTCGCAAATGAATAGTAGGCCCAGCTCAGACTGTAAACAAAGTTAGTCACGTATTGATCAGAGCATAATAAATTGAATCGTATGGCATTGTAGCAGAATTCATTCGTATCGTCTGAGTATCAAATCGTTGCCTTATGAACTGAAATCTTATCGTATTTAGTAGCAGCCTGACATTTACACTGCTAGTATTAGGGGTGTAATGCAAGAACATTTTCTGTATCTGTCAGTTTAGTACTCAAAATATCCAAATCTTTATCTATATTCAGAAGTGGGTGTGGTCTAAATGGATCTCTTTTTAAATTAAATATCAATAATAATAATAATAATAATAATAATAATAATAATAATAAAGAACATTATGTAGCACCTTTCATACATTTAAAATACAGCTCAAAGTGCTTTACAATGTGAAGTGAAAAAACAAAACGAAACAAAAAAATCCAGTAAAAAAAACAAAACAAAACTTACCACTACGCCCATGGAAACACTTTAAACCATTAGGAAAAAAAACAACAACTAGAGACTACTTTTTAATCTTATTTTTTACATTATTACATTTGTACATGCCTTTGATAGATTCTAATGAATTTCATTAGATCTACTTCCCAAAATATAAACAAACTTGTAGTCTATGCATCATGTTAACGAATGCACGCGACCTTTCCTTGTCCCTCAAGCTTCATATCTGACCAAAAGAAAAAAAAACTCCTGCTTGCGTGACTTTTTTGTTGTGTCCCACGGGATCTCATTGCTGATGCACATCTCTAGACTCGTGAATCTTTCTGTGAAATCTTCTCAAAAAAAAAAAAAAGAAAACGAACAGTGCTCCTCCTATTCGTATAGATTTGTACTTGTTTATTATGTATTATCTGTTCATTCAGAATAATGTTCCATGTATAAAAAATTTCATTTACAGCTTTCATTAGGCTTCTCCATTCTGCATTTCTGCTGTGAGAAGCACCAGTGGAAGAAGAGTGGGACATGCTGCTATTTTCAGGAAAGGAACCTGCTATGATGCTTCAATTCAAACGAGAATTTTATTTCCTGAATGAAATTTTGATTTGCTGCTCTACAGGTTACAATATTGAAACCTGACTTTGCTAAAGGTAGCGCACTCGTCCAGTTGTTTACAGCTTTCACACAACACGGCTAATTGCTTTCTTGAGGACTGTCTGTGACACGAGGCCACAAGACACAGCTGGGATTTTGAAGATGACATTTTTCCCAAACGAGATGTGCAGATACTCATGAGCTTATTAGTAACCACACGTCACGCAAAGTCTTATGAACCATCGCCAGTTTTTAAATGTGCTGTAAATATTTTATAGGATAGAGGCATGTATCCCAGCACTTCTGTAATATAAGCCTTGTAGGAATTATGTGTTCATGAATTTATAGAGTAATCTAATGATCTTGAAAATAATCTCCATGAGTGCATGAAAATGCTATGAAATGTTAATCAAATTTTAAATTACTGTGAATTACTAAATGATCAATTACTAAATAAAACAGGTTTACTTTGTATATGCACAGTAAATGGAAATGTTCATTTTTCATATTTTAATTGAAATACACAAACCTGGCAACCCTATAGATTACGAAAATTGTTCTCACTTTAAACGTGTGTACTAAATACAGATGAACACAGCGGACAGAGTGTATCGAATGGCGCCGGCTTAGTGAACGACAAAAGACACGATTCTGAATTATGTTTTCACGAACACCTCACCATTAACATTAGCTCATATGCAGCTCTTCAGTAATGTACACGATACAGTGTTTTAAAGTCATTCATCTATCTTATATAATTATATTTGTACTCTAGTTTATACTGTCACTTGGGAAAACTATGTAATAAATTCCACTTTACTGTGCGGTACTGTGGAAGTGTTTAAACTCAGTGTGATTTTTATCCAAGAATCATCATTATAGTCCATAACAGTGGCCATTACACATGTAGGCAACATGAATTAAGGAATAACATGAAAATGACTGTGATAGGGTACAACACAGAGTGGATTAGTATTCCAAAGTGGATTATTTTCATATAACCGCACATCTGGACTGTGTTGTTCTGCTTATACCACAGTGTTTTGCCTCCAATTGCAATAATTACTATATTAATGAACAACACATGGGACATTTTAACAGCTTATCATTTAGATTTACTTTTATGGAACATCTTTGAGACAAATTAATTCCTGTTATAACTTATGTTATACAGTAGCAACAATAAACAGGCTTTCCTTCTCCTTTCTCTCTCTCTCTCTCTCTCTCTCTCACACACACACACACACACAAAAACCCCCACAGATGGTCATTTTACCAAGAAACCAGAAATCATAAAGTCCTCTGTCCTGAAGAATTTCCTGTGGAGACACTGAAGACTCCTTCCATAAATGTCAAATAAATATCTCCTAACAAATAACTTCACCATATCAATGATTTTACTTTTTTCTTTGTTAAACAACAAAATATTAAAAAAAAAATCTGCCATACAAGTCTTTGCGAATGAGTCGTTACTATAGAACTGTTAACATCTAACATACGAATGAGCGCATTAATATAAATCTGTAGTTTTTTTTTTTTTTAATATTACAGCCGGAACTACTGTCCGAGCCATGCTGTTATACAAAATTAATGCACAAATCTGACCAATCAGATTCGAGAATTCAACTGCGCTGCGGTATAGAGAAGAATTACGCATATGCACAAATGATAATTCAAGAAAGAGTCAGAAAACTGGAAACAATACACAGAGAAACACAGAGAATGCGCTGGGAACAATTCTTCAGGAAAAGCTCATTTCCAATGACCTAAATGTCCTGAAATTATTGCCATAACTTATTGCAAATTTGTAGTGAAGAACATTCTTGTGAAATTTTGAGCAATTGTTTAGTGTTTCATGTTTATACCATCAAAAGTTTGCCAGTTTTGCCTGTCCACCTACCAATACCCCAATATTCTTCAACTTTCCCAAAACTTTTTGTTTGGCTCTGTCATTCACAAACCCACGACCTCTGCAAAATAAATAAATAAATAAAATAAATTAAATTTGGCATTGCACACCCTCCCTAACTATTCAATCTAGCTTAAATTATAGCCCTTTTCTTTTAGTGTGACATCCAACTCAACAGCTAACCCACAAGGTTATCCAGGGGCAGGGAGCCTTGGCTCTCGACTGCACGCTTCCAATGGAAAAGGAACAGTGAGGAATGTCACAGGGTTGATGAAACCGGCATGGCGGAAGACGTAAAAGGATGCCCTAGTGGTGCTGCCGTTCACTGCAGACAATCAATCAATAACTGAAGGCCAGGATGGATCTCAGAGAGCAGGGTGGAGGACAGGAACGTGGATTGGGGAACATACTGTCCATCACTTGGTGGAGGTTGGAGCATGCTCCTCCTCCAGGCTTAACCTTCGACATTTATCACTGGCCTGGTGGCCTCATTAACATCCTGCGGAATTATGGATGGGCTTGTCAGAAACAGCGCCACCTCCCTTCTCCTTCTCCTTCTCTCCCAAGCAGAGAGCCATGAAATCACACCTACATCACCAACATATCCGCCTCCTGCTCCTCTATCATCTTTTTCATCTCATGAGCAACCCACTCAGTTTCCTGACTAATATGATAGGTGCTGAGACGAACCGAGACGGTGGATGATTAGTCCAGCGTTCTCTCTAGAAAGAGTCTGAAGCTGGAAGATTTGACATCACAACACATATCAGTATGTGGAGAAAATGGTAGCGTGGTGACAACCCGACAATCAGTACTGAATCTTGTATTTGGTTGTGTTGGACCTGGTGGCTTGTGTATTAAACACACCTACACACTGCATTTACTGAAAGGCCAATGAAGCGTTGAATGTTATTGCTCATTTTTAGAGTTATGATTATTGATTTTACATGTTCCTGTGGTAACACAGGTTTCTTGTTTGTTGCTGATCCACAGTGCTGTTGTTGAACAATGTGCAGAACCTACACATGAGAAATAAATATTTTATTCACATTACAGTTCTTTATGGAAATTTTTCCATATTTTTGGCAGCTAGACTCCCCTCCACACACACACACACACACACACACAGTTTTTTTTTCTTTTCCTCCACATTTTCTCCCTAATTTGGTCACCTGCCAGTTCCCACCCACCATCTAGCTCTCCCCTATCAAACAATAACTAAAAATCGGAGAGGGTGAAGGCTGATACATGCTTCCTCCAAGACACGTGAAGCCAGCCAACCGCATCTTTCTGAACAGCTGCATCACAGGGCAGCATAACAAAAGAAAGCATCCTCTCTATCTGCCCTCTTCCACATACATGAGATCACAGACCCCACGGATTGGCAAGTATTGCTGTGATTGACAGGGGAGAGATAGTATGCCCCTCCCCTCAGCCAATTTTTCTCTCCTGGACTTCAGACCATGGTTGGCTGTGACATCACTGGGATTCGAACTCGCAATCTCCTGACAATAGGGTGAATGCTTTTTAAAAAAAATTTTTTTTTACATTTATTTTAAGCCCAAATTCGAATTGAATTAGTTTCACATGAGGAGGTGGAGTGATGTAATTATTAGAGTATCTCTGAAAAGTTTAGTAATCCATTGAAAAACCTTACTCCATATGTTACCTTCTACACCCACTAGAAATAACCCTGGGTAATATACTATATCTGAATTGACATGTTGGTAAAGTTTTCTGTGTATCCTCTGATTAGAAGAAGAAGTTTCCCACATTTTATTCAGTGCAAAGACATTCCAAGAGGTGCTCACTCTTTTGTGCTCACTCACTATTGTCTCCCAATAGTGTTTAAATGTTTCAGGCAGGTTACTGAGTTCTTGGCACAAGTACAGCCTACAAACATGTTATGGTCATGTGACCCGCTAATGATCAAGCACACCACAACCCTGACCAGGATAAAGAGCTGGTAGAATATACGATTCTATGTGTATTGTAGAGTCTCAAATTAAGGAATTAGTTTTGTGATAAAGAAAAAGTAAAACTCAAATTTTGCTGATCACTATGCAAACCATGAGCGCATCCCCAGCTTCCCAGCGCCATAACTACAGGGCGCAGTCAAGAATGGCTGTAGCTGACAGCTCTATTGTCTGTAAATCACATAAACTTTCCTCCAACATCTGGACAGACATGCAAATTTCTCTATCAATATTCCTCTCAGCGCTCAAATGGGAACTGCTTATTCTTGCAATGTAATCAATATTTCATATGAAAAAAAAAATGCTTTCTTGTTTACTTCATCCCCTTTTTTTAGGCAACCGGGAGCTAGATCAAAGCTGTGGAATGGTTTGATTAACTTAAAAATGTGATTGGCAACGGTGAGATGAGTTTTCCAATTGGTTTGAGACACCACTGTGAAATGATCTTACCCATCTTGGATGATAAATTACAGTCTGTTAAAGAAAAACATTATCCTGCTCCACACACACACACACACACACCTACAGTGCCATCCATATGGATTTGCAAGACACAATTCTTTACTGTTATCAGGTGATTGGTTGCTTAGTGGTTTCTTGGCCGGTGGAGTGTTGCTGCATGATTAGTTCATGCACAAGTGTAACCTAAAAGGTCCTGGGTTAATTAAAGATTTGGTTTTTGTATCATGGTTCTGTTGCTGTTGTCACTCAATAGAAAAATTGTCAATGTCTGGGCCGGCCATCATGATGCTGAAAAATCAGAAATCAATCAAACGCATAGCCAAAATGACAAAAATCAACCATTGGCCAGTTTCAGTCAGGTGACCTTTGCTTGTAGCTGCCATATTTTTGACTAAAGGCAGGAAAGCAATGCAAATCTATACCTAAAAAAAAAAAATCACTGATCATTGGTTTTAATCTGTAAAAAGAAATCCCAGAAAAACATTTATACAAATCTGAAGACAGCACAGACATTGCCAAATCTAACAAGTCCATCCTCGTATACCGAAACAACACTGTGGAACTTGATGTAAAGATAAAAACCTTTTCTCTAAACTAGCTAGTAAACCGTGTAGACTATGCAGCTACCTAGATTGCCAGTGTTAGCTAGACATACCTGTGGGTTGATGTGTTAATTAGTGATTGCATTTTCAGGGATATTTGTTTTGACAGCTTTATATGATTGGAATAATCACATTAATAAATGAATGTACTTATAATTTGTTTAGCTTAGTGTTTGTAGCTATAGCCACATTACAGAGCCAGCCATTACAGAGCGCGTTTTTGGTTCTCGCTTTATTTGCTACGTTCTTCCTCAACCAAGGTCTTTAGAAATGATGTAAAATCGTTTTTTTTTTTTTTTTTTACAGCTACTGTCGCATCCCACAGTGCATATTGATATCAATCAGCAACTCCAGAATCTTATAGCAGATTATAGCAGACTCTAACTCTAGACAGTTTCTGCACAAAAAACCCCATTATAACACAGTGCTGCTCTTCAGAAATGAGAGAAACCCGTTCGAACTGGTCTTCTGAAATGAGAGGAACCAGTTGATGTGGTTCAGGCACCTCATAAAGACGCCTTCTGGTTAGTTCCTGCTAGGGTCAGGGCTTATCCAGGAATGTCCCACTGGATGGAGACCCTGAAGCAGACTCAGGACCTGCTGGAGAGACTGCATTTCACACTTGTCTTAGGAACATCTAGGGATGTCCTAGAAGGAGCTGGAATTTGTGGTCAGGAATAAGGAAGTCTGGACTGACCCTCACACCCCTAACCAGGAGAATCAGACTTTAAAAAGTTATAAATGAATGAATGAATGAATGAATGAATGAATGAATGAAGATTGATTCCCAGACAAACCATCATATCCTTAAGCAAAGTACATTGCTGTAATATGAAAAAGATTGTCTTGGTAGCGTGTGATACTCAGAGTGATATCCTGAATAAATGACACTGCTGTCATTGTTACACAACAGTTTACATAAATCCCATATGCTCATGTGTCAAAATATTCTTTTATTGTTACGATCTCAGTGAAGAAGCATCATTTTATTTTGCTGCTCTGCTGCAAGTAATCACACAAATCTTTTCAGCAATCATTTCCATCTCTCCTGCAAAGCTGCAACGATCTATTACTCGCAGGAAATATTTCTCTTATTCAGCTACAAATAAAATACTTGCATATTGTACTTTCCAAATAGAAATACATATACATGAGTGTGAGCATTTCCAAATACACATTTCGTCATTGGTGTCATGTTGCTGTATACAGAGGAGGACACTCTCCATAGGCATGGGTGGAAAATATTTAAGCAACTGTACATCATCATTACTATATTTGTGTTATTTATTATCTTGAGAGTCTCTTCTACTCTAATTCAGCTGATGAATGATGAATGATGTATGCTATATATCAACTGAATGAGCTCAGTTTAGCATCAATCAAATTCTTCAATGCAAAAAAACTATCAAGTGACAATTCATGACAATTCATCATCTGCTCTGACCTTCTACACGGTGTAGTTAGTGCTACAGCAATCCGTGTGCATCCGAAGATGGATAATCCACCGAACTGCAGTGTGGGAGTTGAGGATGAGCGTCCCTGGCCCTACCTCAGTAAAATCTTTCAGTACGTTGGAGTAAACAAAGACTCGTATAAAATGAGGCGTCTCCTTTAACCTCCCTAGAAGGCACGAACTCCATCTAAAATCATGTTGAGGTACATTTCGCTAATTTGCTTATATCTGTTAACTAATTAGTTTGTTTTCTTTGCTAATTCCATGTTCGACTAGCATTGATTCCAGTAGCTAATATAACATGGCTGCGCAGGAAATTCTGGCTAATGTTAAATATCGGTTATGTACAGGATATATTACTTCTGATTAATTTGTTAGAAAATTAGGTAGTGCTAGTCATGTATAAGAGCAGCAGACTCACAGAGCTTAAAATGTGTTAAAACAAAACAAAAGCAAAAAATAATCTTCTAACAGTTTTAAAATCTAGTTTGAGGAGCAATGTTTTTGACCACTTTTAACTGAGTAAACATTTTGACACATTATCTATACTTTCACTTAACTATAATTTCTCAGCACTTTTTCCACCCCTGAAGACAGGGGCAGCAAGTATTTAATATTTAATGTTGCTGATCATGGATGAAACCTTATATACTCTAACCAGCAACAAGCAACCGAGATCATAACAACCTCATAACTGTATATATATATATATGATTTATGCATGATTTTTCAGCATATTGAAGCACTGTTGAGTAGACAGTGCTTGTGCAGCTTAAGAGTAACTCAAAACCAAAACTGTTTTATGCATTATGCATACATGACACAATATGAAGTAATAATGTAATAATATAGTAGGGATGTAACTTTTGTTTCTCTCTAACTTTTGTTTAAATCAAACCCAGCTCATGGCATTGTGACAGCAACAGACTGTCTGAAGATATATTTAAAGTCTCTCTAATGCCTGAATTCTCTTTATTTTTGATTGATGGTCTAGTGATATTTCAAGATGGAATGTGAGGAAAGGAATATCTTTGTATTTGCATCTCAATATTCCATGATTCGGCAATTACAAATTTCCTAGTGGAGCACAATATATTTCTGATGAGCACTGATGAACTATTTTTAAAAAATAATAATCCTTGGGATCATGCTACAAACATACTGTTTTTCCCCCCGCCTCAGCGTTATCCAGTGAAAACTTATCCAGAACATAATACTCATAACAACTATGTTAACAATGCCTGCTGTTTTAATGAATTAAAGATAAAGACACTGTCGGAAAAAAGCGTCAGGAAAATTATGCGCCCATTTATTCTGACATGTAATTATTGTGAGTGTATCTGTCCACCAGGCTGTGTTTGGTGTGCTCATTTACTGCGTTATAGAGAGCTTGTTTTTTTTATTCTTATCTGTTTAATTTTTTTAATGAATGATTTAGTCCATTTCTCAGGCTTTGATCAATATGTGGTACGCTTTATAAGACATTCTCTTTATCTCCACTTCAAGGCTAGTGGCGTTTGAGCGCGGAGAACACGTCGAGTCACAAGTCTTCTTTATTCTTTCAATTACACATCTCTTTCTCCAACATTACAACACTGACAGTAGGAACACTTTCATTTTACCCACGCTAATTGGCCTGTCTATCTGGTACACTTACCATTTAGGTGCATTTATAAATATATAATTACTGACCGTAGTCCATGTTTCTATGGGAAATTCGTCAGCGCCCCTCTACACTAACTATAAATGAAATGTTCTACTCGTGTCAGTCGAGAACAGGACTCTAAGGCTACAGTGAGCACAGACTCACCTAAACTGGACAGGTGAAGATCGGGGGAAAAAAAAACAGGTGACGATATTAAAGTGCCCAGTTTTGAGTCAGTGCCAACTGTAGCATCAGATTCCTGTTCTTGGCTGACAGGAGTGGAACCCCATGTGGTTTTCTGCTGTTGTAGCTGATCCACTTTATGGTTCGACTTGTTGAGATGCTTTTCTGCTCACCACGGTTGTAAAGAGTGGTTATTTGACTTGTTACCGTAGCTGTTTATTCTCCTCTGGTCGCTCTCATCAACAAGGTGTTGATGTTTTTTTGTTTTTCGCACCGTTCCTGTAAACTCTAGAGACTGTTGTGTGTGAAAACTCCAGGAGATCAGCGGTTTCTTAAATAACCAACATAAATTGAAACTCTTGCCTTGTATCTGCATGATTGTATACGTTACATTGCTGCCACATGATTGTCTGATTAGATAATTGTATGATGAATGATACAGTGGATGGCGAGTGCACATAATGTAAATAAAATAAAAGTTTGATTTATTCGAGTGATGTTATTTTAATGGATTTCTTCGGAGTTTATGCTTCACTAAGACATACATAAACAACAGAACGGGTGCGAGCGTGCTTTTATGGTGCATCTCACAGGTGGTGTGGATTTAAACACAGATTAAAATAGAAGCGCAGCTAAAAGGCGCTTAATAAAAGCTTTCAGTGTCGAATGGCTTATTGGCTGAGTAATATGTTCAGATGAAATGATTAACTCTGTTGTACTCAGTTAGTATGTAAGTGAAGTCGCCTGTTTATGTTGGAGAGAGGTGGTATTAATAGTGAACATCCACAAAAGCAGGTTGTAAGTAATGCGACACTGCACTTGAGTCAGGAAAATAGTATATCATCCCTATTTTAATTTATTTTATCCCATCTGTGCTAAGAGCATGTCTTGAGAGGCAGTAAAAAAAAATAGCGTTAATCGGAAACTTACGCTTGTGTTGGCATGAAAATACAGCCTTTCAATTTTTTTCCCCTTCGTTTAATTTGTTATCCATCTGTAATTACTTGTGCGCATGTTTCTTGCCAGATAAGTGGAGCTCTTGACCTTTCCCTTTCGTTCTTTTTTTTTTGGCAGCACTTTCAGGATGCTTTGTGCCCAGGTCAGATTTGCAGTCAGATTGTACTTACACTTGATAGAAATAGCAAACTGCCCATAAGCACATTATTGATGTGTGGGACTGCAAAAGGAGGTGTGCAATTTGTAAAAGGCCAGTTTTGATTTATTTAAAGGGTGAAACCACTTCTCTAGTATCCCTCAAAAGGGATGATCATGATTTATTTATTCATCTTTAGCATTCATCACTGTTTTAATGTGCTGAATAGGGTTGTGGTGAATCCAGAGCCTGTTCTTTAGGGGTGTCAATAATTATGACACATATATATTTTTAAGAGAAAGTACTATTATTTAAAAAATTAGCTCTAATGAGAATGTTTTTTTTTTGTTGGAACAAAAGTAAATATTTTCTCCTGTTTAAGTAGAAAACCTAACTAGTTTAATGGAATCATTTTCACTCTTTCGTATGATTCGTATGCGCACTCTTTATCTACGAAGAGCCTGAAATTGTATTTCTCCCTTGCCTAGTTTATTCACCAGTGCTGTGACTGCAGATGGCAGCTGAATTTTGTTCACAGAAGGCTTCGACACTCTGGATACGACTAGGAAATGGCAGGTGAGATTTGAGAGAGAAAAGTGGCCTGGAACAGTGCGTCAAGAGACATCTGTAACTAAATGTGACATGGAAAAAATGGAAAAAATCGTCAAAGGGGAAAAGGGATCGTGGCAAGACAGTGCGGACTGGAGCAAGTCTGCAGTCAGGTGAATATCAAGAAATGATCCAGTCGTGATTTGCTGAGAAGATTCTGCACACAAGATGTGATGTACAGAGCAAAAGCATGTTGACAAAAGGCACATTGCAATCGTTGTGTCATAAGATGGCGTCTGGCTCATTGTGGTACTATTTGGCGAAATCCCAAGGGTTGAACATGAACACTTGGACAATGGTAGAAAGGTTTAACCCTGAAGGCAGTTTTATTTGTTACTGTAGATATGTGAGATGTAGAGAGAGAGAGAGAGAGAGGATGAAGAGAGCAGCCACTGGCATACAGAGGTATTGTGAGGTCAGGAAAGTGCTCGACAGGTCCGTGAACATACTGGCTTGCTTTCTTGGCTGCAGACTGGCTTCAGAACCGTGCTGGAGGGCATGCTTCTTTGAGAGAGTGTGCTGGCAAGAGAAAGAGATGACAGGACGAGAGACAGAGGCGTTTGCAGATGTACAGCTACACATTCTGCATCTTCGGGGAGGCTCAAGGCGACAATCAGCCTCCAGCTATAGCTGATCGAGGCTGGCTCCGCCCCCAAGTGCACATGCATTTGGTGTTGCTGAGCGCGGTGTTGGTGGCATCATTACAGTATTTGTGGTGCTGCCATTGGGTTGAGGCACCAAGCATCCCATTGGATATTTTCTCTTGTTAAACCATCATTAGAAGTATGTTTAAATTTTTTTTTACCAGAACTACCGCAATGCCTTTGATTCCCAATTAAAAATCAGAAGGTGTGGATTAATTTTCTATAACGGCACAGCTCTGACTCTAATGTGAATTATTTATAAGGGTTATTTTAGTTCTAATACGTCATTGTTTCTATAGTGACAGCCCATTCACAGGGACTTGCATGGAGGAGGCTTCACTTAATGTAAGGCTAAAACTACACTGATTTAAAAATGTGTTGTTCATTGATGTAGTGAAGTTTTCTTTTACGAGATGTATGAAATATTTATGGAAGGAGTCTCCAGTGTCAGCATGCTTTGGACACTGGACTTTTGCGCTTCAAAAGACTTCAAAAGAGAGAAGAAAAGAGAGGGTGGTGAGCAAACTACAAGCAGTTCAAAAGCATTGTGTGTCGTTCATTAATAATTTAAAGGTTTGTAATGGTTGGTGAATCGCTGTGGTATAAGCGGAACAAACACAATTCAGACTGTGCTGTTACATATATAAGTGAAATAATCCACTTTGTGATGGGTTGTATCGCACCACCCTGGCGTGGATTTTTTTTTATAAACCAGCTTGGTTTGTCGTGCGTCATTCATTACTGAGGTGCTTCAAAACCTTCTTAACAGAGCTCCATTTATCTCCGTCTAAAAATTTGACGATTGCCTCCCTCTCATCTCCATGCTCAAACCATGCTGTCGTTCTGAGCTGCAATCAAGGCAAGTAATTGGGGTTGATCATAGTCAAGTCTCATAAAAGAGTCACAGACATGGGTGTTGCTGATGGCCCTCAACACTCCCTCTCTCTCATTAATTTATTTAATCTTCAACCTTGCTGGGTCCTTCTCTTCTCCGAGGCTTACTCACTCCTCCACTGTTGTTTATCCAATGCATTCCCAGGCATTCTCTATCCAATTATTTTTGGTGACACAGTGCCTCCTCCCTCCATCTCTCCATCCCAAGCTGTCCTTGAGTAGTTGGCTAATTAGTTTCTCAGCAATTATCTGCCTGACTGCTCTGCCTCTGTGTTATCTTTGCATATTGTCATACAAAACCCAATAAGGGGAGAAAAAAATGACACCTTTGATTATGCATTCCGCCCTCATTTGGCTCCTCTTATCCCAAGCAGTCAGGCCAAAACAAAATGGCCGCCTAGCTTCAGAATGAAGAGGCATTTGAAGTAAACAACAGAAGACAGCCTGCTAGTTCCACATCTTTGAAGATACTTATTAATGGATGATACGTTTGGCCATTAGCTTGTCCTTTACTGCTTGGAAGGAGGTCACCATCTGTGGCTATGGTGAGACCAATGCAGCCACCTAACTTATTCATTACTTTATCTCTTTAGCTAACATTCTGCTGAATTCATGACACTTTATTATGCGCACAACATGCCTCGAAGACAGACTTCCGCCAAGACACATTTATTTATAAATTCCCCCCCAGTATCAGTCTGAATATTGTGAACTAAAATGTTATTTGCTCTACTCGAGTAACCGTTCTTTTACAGCACTTACAGTAGTTTGCAAACATTCTCCGAGTTCACTATCTTCACAGAAAAAAAAATACACTTGCCTTAGGCAAGGCCTACTATGGAAACAGTCCATCTGGAAAGACATTCACACTTGCAGCAAGGGCATTCATTTGAGAACAGATGCCTATTTCCATAATAACAAAGTTTTCAGTTGTCAGGGTGAAACTTGTAATTGGAACCATTTTATATTATTTGATAAAGTGTGAGTTGCATATGAGAAATTACATTTTCAGAGAGAAATTATTTTATATACTAGGAAATATCCGCGGCTTTCCATGATGCCCACATTTGTGTATGTGTTTATTTACTAATAAATAGATGGTTTGCACTATATGGCCAAAAGCATGGACACCTGACCATTGAACATCCCATTCCAAAACTATGAACATTAATATTCAGTTGTTCCCCCGTTGCAGTTATAATGAGCTCCACTCTTCTGGGAAGGCTTTTCATTAGATGAAAGCATGGTTTTATGTCTATTCAGCCACAAGAACATTAGTGAGGTCAGGCACTGATGTTCTGCACAGAGGCCTGGCACTAAATTGGCGTTCCAGTTCATCCCAAAGGTGTTCAGTGGGGTTGAGGTCAGGGCTCTGTGAAGGACACCCGAGTTCTTTCACTTCAACCTTCACACACCATGTCTTCATGGAGCTCGCTTTGTGCACAGGGGCATCGTCATGCTGGAACAGGTTTGGGCCTCTTAGTTCCAGTGAAGGGAAACTGTAGTGCTACAGGATAGAAAGACATTCTAGACACTTTTTGGTAACAGTTTGGGGGAAGACCTTCATATGGGTGTTATGGTCAGGTGTCCACATACTTTTGGCCATTTAGTGTATATACAGTATGTCATTGGATGAGTAGTGCTGTATGCACAACAAAAACATAGTTTGCACTACATGATGTCATTGTCATGGCATCATCTGACATGTACTCTGACGTTTCGCTGCTCAGTTTGAAGCAGCTGGGATGAAAACAAAGCACTTCCAAGGCTTTGTTTCTCTCTATCAGGAACGACTGGGATATACTTCCTTCAGATTAGAGAAGAGACCTTGCCCCTTCAGGAGGAGGAGCAGGAGGAGGAGGAGTTTAAGTAACCCGGGATCTTATTCGAGTGCGTAAGAGTGACGGATCAGGTCAGCGGAAGCAGTGTGATAGTCATGGTACCAGTCTGTGATGGTGAAGCTGGAGCTCTGTTGCTCTGTCTGTGATAGGGTGAGGAGCTCTGCAATCTGGGTGGGCCTCAGAGTTGAGCTGCTACTTCTCCAAATTGAGAGGAACCTGCTGAGGTCATTTGGATGCCCCAAGGTCAGCTATCGGTAGAGCTGTATCACGCTGGATGGAGTCCCTGGGGAAGACTCAGGACGTGCTGGAGAGATTATATCTCATGTTTGGCCTGGGAATGTCCCCCTGGAGGAGCTGGAATCTGTGGCTGGGGATCGAGAAGTCTAGACTATATCTTGTTTTGTTTTTTTCACTAGGACAAGTAGAATTAATATGAATGACAATAAAGTTTCTATGCAAATGTTGCTAAGCTAGTATTAAGAATGCTTGGAAAACATCCAGGAAAGCATATTTGCTTAACAGAGTGTGCCTAAGACTTATTTATTCACAGTACAGTATGTCTGGAGTAGTTTTAACTAATAACAATTTTGCATTAATCTGAGACCTTTATTTATTCCACGATTTAATGGATTTGTACTAGAACTTGTGAGGAAAGTTAGGTTATTGGCTTACGGGCATTATGCACGTCTTTTTCAAATTGTGTATTAATAAAATATAAGTAATCCAAACAAGGTGTAATTAACTTCAACATCTCTTGTCTGCTTTTGTCATACAAAATAATCTTCATGAGCTTTGCACTTCAAAAGCCCTTCACACGACTACAAAGCGAGTGAGTGAGCTGACAGATATCGCCTCACACAACTGATAAGGAGTGTAATTATGACTTCCCGTTTATTTTCCCATCTTTGAGTAGTTTTCCTTTCATTTGACAAATTCTACTTCATTTGTGAACGATTCACAATCCCTACCGTAATCTCCACACATACAATTTGGGACAATCATATAATCAGTTGAACCTTCAATTACATACATTTGGTTGACTCATTCTGCAGCTAGCGATATAGTATATATAGTATATATAGTATATATGTAATGTAGAAGAAGTGATATTTTTATATTCTTCGGCATGATGATATATTGTTTATCCTTCAAATAGGCTAGGAGTTTAAATATTATGCTCATAACTGCATTGCCTTTCTATGGAATAATATATTAGCTCTCCAAAGTACAGTACTATTAATCATTTCTGTTATACGCTAAAATAAAAGAGTGTCTCTTAGCTTGATGATCCTCTTTAACTTCAACCATCTCATGCAGATCATTAGCACCTGCTGATCTTGGCAATACATGTGAACATTCGGTCCAGATTTCAGTCCATTCTGGTCAGTCGAGTCATTGTTTTTTCTCACCTCCGTCCAATTATTCAGCGGGAGCTGTTGAGCAAGTCTGCTTAGAGGAGAAAACTCGGGTGAGCGAACCAAGACCCCCTGCTAAGAATGTCTCATTTATTGGAACATCATTGCTATCCGACCAGCAGCAAAATGTGTAGGCCTTTATCACAAGCAGAATCTTTGTGTCTGGTTTTAATGAGTGCAATCACCGGAAATGAGTTTTAAAGACTAGCAAGAAGTGCGAGTTTGGAGGTCGAGTGCAATGACTCAACTCCTTTCGCTCTGAAATCATGAATCTCATTACTGACTCAGAGCTTTCATAAGGCACAGTAATAGTTCATCCACTGTCTGTATACTGTATAGGTATTCTTCCCACAATAACAATATATATATATGAGCCATTCAACAAATGTTAATCTTCATAAACTCCTCATTCGCAACCGTTAAAATTCAAAATGATAAAAATCTGAATTAAATCTAATAAGTTTATGCAAACAAAGGCAAATTGTAAGTGCAGACAGTGTGTCTATGATGTACAGAAGCATTTCTTTTGTAAGATATAATTCAATGAATGGGAGAGGGAAAGGTGGCTTATGGAGTGGAAAATGTCCGTACATTAGAAATGCGTACGCACCACAGTGACCTTGTTTCCAAGCCTGAGAAAAATGTTTTTCCATTTTTCAATGCCTGAATGTTTGGACTACTTTCAGGTCTTTTGTGTGATATAAGCTCTAATGGCAACTGGAAATATGCCTGCTGCATCGAACTCTCAAAAGTAAAAAAAAGCTCAAATGCAACTTCTAGGCTATAGGCTGGGTGACTTCATGTAAAAATTCACTAGATAGTAGCCTCTAGCATAAGTCAAGTGTAATAGCCTTTCAACTTAATTTTGTTTTGCGGCTTTATCGTTATTAATGTCGTCCTAATACACCAAAACCTACGGTCATGAGCCGCTGCTTTTGATCATATTCAGGGGACAAGTTTGCGGTGATGTAGTAAAAGTGAATAGGAGTATTTGCATATTTTCTGCATGACTTGTGGACTGAGAGCTTTATTTGATGGGCTTTATGCCATTGCATTAGAAATGCCACTGTAATCTCTCTGACATGTTAAGCATTCCATAAAACATTGACCTTTGAAGCAGTGATTGCTTGATATTTGCAGTGACAAGTAAACTGCTGCTACAGCACCATGGACTATGAAGCAAAATCAATGTAGTGTAGCATGCAAATGTTTAGCACTCACAACCCCAAGGTAAAGAGGGCAGGAGACCTGCTCGCACCCTGCTTTTTAGCTCAAACCCATAATTGGAAATATGATTGACTAATGTGAAAATGAACAGTCCCTGCCCAGATATTCATAGCCAAGCTGTGCAAGGTCAAAGTTGGCTTTTAAAGTCAACCTCAAATCGCTATTCAGAGCAGACCGTACAACTCGTACTGATCAAGCTTCCAGAAATACGAGCTGATTCCACATCTGCTGTTGCCTCTATCATTTTTATGGGTACAACTGCACAGACGTGGGCATGATTGCTCAGAGACGTTTGATAATTACGCGCTCGTGTACGTCTGTGATGTATTATGTGACTGCGATGGTATGATGAATTCGTTTCAATTATGAAATTAATTACATCATTATATTTCCTATCAAGGAAATTTGCAACTGGAGTAAAGATACGCTAATTGTTTTGTTTACGTGATTGTTATTTGTGAGCAACAGAATCAAACTGTCTCATGACACGATTAGAATGTACTTCTGAGCTCTTCAGGCATTTAAACGATTGTATTAGCGAACTAAACAAATCCACACTGCGGCTCCAGATGCAGCAGCGGCTCACACGACTATAGATTTTGGAGATGCAGGACGAGATTAATAACTACATAGCCTCAAACAAAATGGAGTCGAGAGGCTATCACACGTCTCTTGTGCTATAGGCTACTATCTAGTCAATTTGTTTTTTTTTTTTTAGAGTAACCCTTTCTTCTTTTTCTCAGCCTCCATGTGGGAAACAACAGAAGTATGGACAATATCCACTCCATAATCCCCCTTTGTCTCTCCCAATCTTTGCAATATATCTTACAATAGAAATGATTCTGTACATCATAGACACACTGTCTGTGCTTACACTTTGCCTTTGTTTGCAGAAATCTATTAATTTCACTACAATTATTTGCTATAAAACATGATCTTGGTGGCTGCAGAGCATTTTTGAACTAGCCCAGTTTGGCGTGAAAAATATGACCCTGGCAACCCTGTCATTAACTGTCCTGTCCGCTGCTCGTCCATGAAACCATGAAAATGTTTATAAAGCGTATGTATAAAGCGAGCATGGGGAAGCGTGATTCTACCCCAGTGGGCCCCTAATTATTATCGCTTGTTGCAATTCTGATGCTCGCCTTGACCACTAGGTGCGATAATAACCCTGTGGAACTAAATGGGGCAGTGAGCACGCTGCTAACATCTGGAAAGACACGAGATTCAACGTAACATCAACTTATATCTGTCAAATAGAGACATTTTTAAAAATCACTGGCCACTCAAAAGAGATAATTAGTATTTCGACAGAATTTAAAATGCATGGAGCTGTGAATGAGGACTTTAGGTTGAACTTTATTGTCACTGTCAGCATTTGTTGAGCGGCTGATATGGTGGCGCTCTGCACAATCTGCCGCTGACCTTCATGCCCTGTATGAATAGGCTGTATGGAAGGGCGCACGTTGCAGATTTTCCCTTCGCTGTTTATTGTGCTGTATGAATCTGGGCCATGGACTGCTTTTCCTTTTACAATTGAGTATTGCTGAGTGAATTTAGGAAGGAGAGAGGAAGAAAGAGGGATGGCCAGATGTAGAGGATATAGAGGAACACATGCCAAGATCTCTTTAGGATGGAGAGCTATTAAACGGTGTTCCCTGCTGAAGGACTCTCTTCAACCCTGACTCCATGAATTAACCTTTTTTTTTTTTTTTTTTTTTAAAAAAAAACAGGAAAAAATCTTTTCTCCCCCCCTAATACACACAGTTCTTTTCCAAACCTGTCATTTCAAAAGAATGCTGAGGGATGCCTTAGACTGTTAGGTGGTTAAGTTATTTTGCTGTCTGTGCAGAATTTATTCAGAAGTAGGTCAGTACTATACTGAAGATTTTCAAATTGACATGAGTGCCTCAACAAATAATTAAAAAATCCTGCTTTTCACATGGACCAGGGGATACAGACATTGCTTAATGAAGCATACTATAAATGCGAGTATACAAATGGAGGCCATTAGATGGTAATACCTTCAAAGCCTTCTGTGTGAATAAGTATTTTCTATCCCGACTTTTGTGAATTGCGACTCCTGTTTGCTGAACGTAAGCGTTATCACAGGATGCCAAGAAAATTGACTCATTACACACCGACTCCTGCAGACAGCAAATTACGTTCTTTTCCATTTACCACCAAGGCCTTTATCAGATCTTTCTCATTTCTGCTGTGTACAGTAAAAAGAGTGAATGAGACAGAACTTCTGATCACACTGAATAGACACCAGTTCAACCTTGAACATATCTTTCCTTTTTTTCCCTCTTATTTTTAATTTAAAAAAAAAAAACTGCTTTTCTTGCTACCATGCTTGATAATACTTTTTATCTTCTCATACACTCAGAATTGCATTAACCTCATTTGCATGGTGGTCCTGTGAAGCTATCTTCAGAATGTTGTTAAGAAGTATGAAGAGTAATCTTGCTGGTTTTATATGTAAAGAACAGCTTTCGGTCTTATGGGGGTTTAGGCGTATTAGAGTGGAATGAAAAAATGTACACATGAACAATTCTGCAGTACTTTATGTAAAATAGAGTTCATAGAAACACAGTTCTTGGATATAAATATATGATCAGGATGTTGTGTCAAATGACAGAGGAACAACACAAAATGCTATGCTATGCTATGCTATGCTATATTTCAGACCTGTTTACCGCCAAAAGGTGAAACATCTTGGACGCTCTGTGAACCAAACGTCTCCTTTCTTCAGCTCTCCTACTGTGAGTCAATGGTGGAAAGAGTATAAAACACACTAACCTGACTAAAAGGTTACACTGCCACTGTAGTAATAATTCACTTGAGTAGAAGTAAAAGTAGTAATAAAAAAATGAACAAAAACGTCTGGTGAAAAACTGCTTAAATTCAAAATGACTTTTGTACATGTCTACGCCTGAGGAGCGCATTTTTGAACAATGATGTCAACTAACGAAAGTGAGCTATGCTGAAGTGAACACCACCTCCATTATCAACAGTATATAAAGAGCTGGCTAGCTAACTTAGCCAAATGCTGTTAGGGTTTAGTCGCTTGCTAGGTTCGATCACTAGCCTGCTAGCTCACGGTCAATCATACATGTTTCTAGCTTTCCTTACACGTTATCCTGAGTGTTATCTATAGGCTCTAGGAGCACGTGGATAAATTTAACACAACATGCGTACACTACCGAACATCGAATTGACATCTTAAGTTTAATACAGAGCTTTCATACTGTAAAACATAAAAGATCTGGCTAGCTAGTTTAGCTGACTCAGCTATCTAATGGTTCACCTGTACACGTTTCCGCAGGTTAGATATTGAGTTAAGCAGCGAAATGCTGAGATCTCCACTGGTTTTGGGCTGCATAATATAATTTGCAAATAATTATCACTCTGAAGTTTAAATTTAAAATGGAAGATAGCTGATAAATTGGGTCAGGGATGCTCATCTGTCTCCACTGTCTCAGACATTGCTGCTAAACATTTTTCTGACTGGAAATTGAATTATTTAAAATTTCTACGTACTGCTATTTAAATAGCTGAGATTAAATGCCTTATTATTATTATTATTATTTTTTTTTTTTACCTGTAAATGTACCATTAAAGTGAACCATATACTCAAGTACTATAATTAGAGCACATATAGTTTGCTCCTTTCCACCCCTGCTGTGAGCCATTCATTTATGTCTGCCTGGTCTATTTGCTGAGTAACAGCACGGCACTCTGAATCAGGACATAAACCGAGTTTGCAGAAGAAGATGAAGTGCACTTCAGAGCAGCTTTTTATCCTTCTGTACACAATAGATCCAAGTCACACTCCCAGAATGACTGACAATGAACATCCTCATGTGTAGCTGTGGATGAACACTTCAGTAAGCGCAGAGCTAATTTTTAGTCCTCTGAGACCCAAGATCAATCTTTTTCTGAATAAATCCAGTTATGCACGATACATATAAACATATATATATATATATATATATATATATATACATAAAACATATAATGATTCTTAAAATTGTGGGTCATATGAATTTTCACTTTTTAATTAAAAAGTAAACCAATTGTCCATGTGTAGGAATAGAAAAAGGATAAAACATTGCAATATTGTAAAAAAAAAAAAAAAAAAAACTTCCAATGTGTATATAAAGAAAACTATTAACCTTCATGTCTAAAAAATTTAATGTTGATCGCCAAAAATTAATTTAGGGTTTTAGTTTAGGATTGTTACATGGTGGGAGATTAAAAAAATCTACATTCACTTAAAAAAAAAAACGACTTAATTTTAAAAAGGGACGGTTTACTGGAGTCTGGTACAAAATTATTAATTTATTTTGGGATTTTGTGTGCAAGGTTTGTGAAGATATACCAGAGACATTCTGCACTGAGAATGACAAACTGTTTAGTATTTAATAATTTCATATTTTCCCTCAAAACAGCTTTAACTTGACTGTCCATAAGCGTGTCCATGTGCGTGAAAGGGTTACACACTGCGCCGTGTGTAGTCAAACATAAACATAAAAAGTAGTGGAGATGTAGCACATAGTACATGCACTAGATCACCAGAGCCTTGTTAACACCTGATACTCAAACTCCAGTATGAATCACAGAAATGTTCCCTCGAAGGCTTGGAATGAGCATCCAGGTCCCCGCAGTGGAGCGTACTGTATATGGTGAGGTGGCGGAGCATGTGGGACGTCTGACTGATTAATGAATTTCACTGGTGCAGAACATGAGCAGCATGGAACATGAAATTTATGTGCTGGTAAAGAAAGAAAGTGAAAAAGGCCGCAATGCCATAGCCTGAGAATGAACACAAGCTATCAGTTTTCTCCATGAAAAAAAAAAAAGGCACATACACATGCACTTGTATGCAGTAGTTTGGACACTCTTCACCAAATGACCTAAACACATCCTCAGCAAACTATTTTCCGAAACTAACGTTCTCCCGCAAGTGTTAATGCACAGTTGCTTTATATTTGATCCACTTAAAAAATGGCATGTGCAAAAGGTATGAAATGGCAAAATGGCATAAAGGCATGTGCAAAAGTTTGGACAAGTCAGTACTTAATAATGCCCCCTATGGCAGATATCACAGCTTGCAAATGCTCCTAGCCAGCTAGGAGTTTATCTAGTCTTGTTTTTCACAATTTCCAAAAACTATTCCTTGCAGAAGGTTTCTTGCTCTTTTAGTCTTTTCAATGATGTTCAAGTCAGGAGACTGAGGGCCATTACAAAAGCGTCATCTTGCGTTTCTTGAAGTAGTTCATGGTGGATTTTGAGGTGTGTTTTGGATCGTTGTCCTCTTTTCAGCTTCAGTTTCTTGACCGACTATCGCATTTGCTTCCAGAATTTGCTGATATTTAGTGGAATCCACATCACGTCGAACCATAAAGTGAATGAACTCTTCGGGTTCTACAACCAAGACCAGGAATCGTGGGATACAGTGGGCACAGTTGAAGATTGGAAAAAACATCACCTGGTCTGATGAATCTCGATTTCAGAGATCCATGGACCCAACCTGCCATGTGTCAACATTTCAGGCTGCTGGTGATGTAATGGTGTGGGGAATGTTTTCTTTGCTACACTTTAGGCCCCTTAATACCAATCGAGCATTGTCTGAATCTGGATATCATTGCTGACCACATCCTTACATCCTTTTATGGTCACAATTTAGCACTTTATAATGGTTACTTCCTACGTGAAAATGTGCCATGTCACAATATACAAGTCAGGGGCCTCGTCAGTCACCAGATCTGAATCTGATAGCACATCTTCGGGATGTGGTAGAACAGGAGATTCACAGCATGACTCTGTAGCTGACGAATCTGCAGCAATGTCTCCAACATCTTGTGGAATCCATGCCATGAAGAATTCAGAGGAAATGCAGGTCCTGTCCGGTATTAATATGAGTATTGTCTTCCTAATAAAGTGTCCGATGAGTGTAGAAACTACAATGTGAAAACAGCACTGACTTGTTTACTAGAGAAAGCCACATTACACACACATGAAAGCTCAGAATATTACTCTCTCGTTGCAGGTTTATGGTTGGCTGCTGCATGCTTCTTCATTCATCCCCCCAATGTTCTTTGCTCAGCGATTTTTTTTTTATGCTCCCCAATGGGAAAAAGCCCCTTTTCTGCCTGTCTAAACCTGCAACGTGTTCTTTTTTGTGCGTGGCCACATTAAGTTTTGCACATTACCCATTGTGCACTGCAGGAGCGTCACTAGAGATTTATGGATGGAATATGGACTATGCATTTACTAGTGTGGTCTGGGGTCTGGTCCCCCTGGAGAATTTTTTATGGCCCCAAAATGTCTGTTCATCATGAATTTTGTATGTAGGATTTGCATTAGGTGTAAAATCAATCGAACAATACGGTCTAGTTGGCACATGGTAGTTTGTATGTAAATGCTATTGGACTATTCCACTTACCACACATCAAGCAAATGTATAACATGTATTATGCAAATGCTATTTCCTCTCTTTTTCGTAAATTCCAGGTACTAAATATGTTATTCAAATACACAGACTATATGTTTTGGCATCACAACCCACACTGTGGTACAAAAAGACAGTGTAGGCGATCTTTATTAATATTGCGTAAGTCATGATATTAATTAACAAAATGAGTTAACAAGACTGTTAGCATTTTTAATACCCTCAGAATATATCATATATACTCTGGGCAGGTGAAACAATAATAGAACTCTTTGGCAATAATTCAGCTCATCATGTTTGGAGAAAGAAGAGTTGCGCGTATGATCCAAAGAACACCGTACCCACAGTGAAGCATGGTGGTGGGAGCATCATTATATGTCGCTATTTCTCTGCAAGCAGTGCTGGGGCATTACACGTCATGGAAGGAAACATGAATGGAGAGATGTATCAGGACGTATTAGATGAGAATTTAATCTCATTGGCCAAGAAACTGAATCAGGGAAGATGGATGAAGATAAACATTTAAAAAAGACAATGACCCTAAACACACAGCCACAGTAGCTCAAGGAGGCCATACATAGCGTTCCCAATTTCCTGACTTGAATCCTAGTGAAGATTTACGGAGGAAATTACAAGTCCATCAGAGTGATCCTTGTAAACTTGGGGAATTGAAGATGATCTGCCAAGACAAGCGGACTGAAAATTGAAGTACAATGCTGCAAAAAGCTAATTCGTTTTTACCGTAGATGTCTCGAAAGTGTAATCATCAGCAATGGTTTTGCAACAAAGTGCTAATTTTGGTCATTTGTGGTGTTTGAATACTTTTTTTTTTTTTAAATATATCTTTGTTCATACTTATGGATATATACTTTTTGTTCATATTTATAAGTACAAAGTCAAACCACATTATGTGTGTGTTAAAGTGAAAACCACATTATGTTAAAGTGAATATATGCACAAGAAGTATATTAAATAACAAAAACAAATGTGTCCGAATACTTCTATATTTCCCTTCAGTGTATCGTATCTTACCTTATTATACCTTATTATTATTATTATTATTATTATTATTATTATTATTATTATGAATCTACTAGTTTTATATATATATATATATATATATATATATAGATAGATAGATAGATAGATAGATAGATATAATTATAGATCTTATAATAGTGTTACCAGTGAGATTTTGCATGAACTAATTGTCCTCGATAGCTTCAGAAAAGTAAACTGAAACTTGCTACGTGAACAAAATAGGATACAATTAAAAAACAAGACAGTGCAGACACGACTTGTGCTGTTTTCATAAGGGATATAACATTTTCAAAGGTTTTATTTGAATGCTAATGGAGTTGCAATCATGTGGTGAATATCTAGTAAAGCAAACTGTCTCATTATTTTGAGATCGCCAGACATAAGTTTGAGAAAGTGTTTTATGTTGTCATAAAATGGTGAATAATTATTAATTCATTAATTCATCCTCACCTCTTTATCCTGATCAGGGTGGCGGTGGATGCAGAGCTTATCGTGGGAACACTGAGGTGGGAATACGCCTTGGATGGGACATCCGTCCATCTTAGGGCACCATGAACACACACTCATTCATGCCTAGGGGCAATTTAACATAGCTAATCCACCTACATGCAGGTTTTTTTTTAGGTGGGAGAAACTCCAAGAACATGGAGGAACTTTGCTTATGTCAAAGATGCAATCCTCTGCTGGTAAATTTTTGTTGTGGTAATAAACCCCTAAGTAGTATAGAAAGGTGTTCACTGGTAGGGTGAATGAAACACTTTCCCTTTCTCATGCTCAATGAATAAGACTCTCGGCTTTGTGTTTGCAATGTCCAGTCATTGCACACAATGTTAAACATGCTTGCGAGTGCCACGTTTGTTCTCCATGATATTTTATACTGTGTCAGGACGTGATGCTGTCTTTCATATAAAACAAAACCGGACACAGTAAAACCAGAGATCCAGCATTATTTATTTACATATCACTGGATTATTTTAACATGTGGATTGATACAATGCCTACCTGTAGAGTAATCCGGAAAAAATCCTTTACACAAAATCACACCAACACTGCAACACTCTCAACTGTAAAACCTCAGAAATTGTATTTTTGCCTCAGTAGTCAGTTTATGACTAAGTAGATGCACCGCTGCTTCATCAGAGAAAAGCTTTATCGAGGATGTGTGTGTGTGTGTGTGTGTGTGTGTGTGTGTGTGTGGTGAGGGTGTAGTGTCTGCAGCCCAGCAGTGAAATAAACAAATGCATGAACAAACAGCCTGGCTTTAAGGTCGACTACATTCTGAGCTGAATAAGTACACGTTCAGTGCTCACTGTGTGGAAAAATGCTCAGTCCATTCCCTTTGGCAACTGGAAGGCACACACTGATCTTGGAGGTTATCTACGAGAAACAGCCTCTTTATCATTAAAAAACAGACGTGTATTGTGATCCTTTTTACAGGTCGTGCAAGAACACACAGCTCTCTCGTCCTTTACCAAGCCTCAGTTCAGGCTGAAAAAAATAAACAGTTTGGACAAGGGACGAGTTTGTGTTTTGATTAATAAATCTGAAATGCACTACTCGGAAATGATATTCTGCCCTCAATCCTACAATGATCCCAATGAATAATTTCAGCACTAAGTATGGATTCATAGATGAATCATTTTATAAGCTTGCTTTGCAAAAGTCCAGATCTTTAATAGATCTGCTCTGTTATTTTAGTCTCCTCTCTATTTAATGCTGCGGAAAAGGAATTAGCCAGAAATATTGACTACACATGTTCTTCCTTCAGCTCAGTGGTCAGTAATCTTCATTAATCTTTTGTGGTCCTGTATTATTTTGAAACTAGCTAAGCATAGTTTAGGATATAGGAGTCGTTCTCTTAAATAGCTAAGCTGTAATTACAGCACTGGGAAGCTCCTGAGGACAAGGCTGCAACTGAATGCTGGGGAATAAAATGGAACCAACAGATTGCTGTTATTTGCTGCATATGTGACCACCATTTTAGCATCGTTATCATGGATTCTTCATGGATTTGCTTCCTTCTGGCTACTTTCTGTTTTGCTTCCTGTTCAATACGTCTTTTTGAAAGATGCATCAGCAGTGC
This sequence comes from Pangasius sanitwongsei, assembly GCA_037576675.1. Lineage (NCBI taxonomy): Eukaryota > Metazoa > Chordata > Actinopteri > Siluriformes > Pangasiidae > Pangasius > Pangasius sanitwongsei. The sequence continues at coordinate 1,759,270 of CM075017.1, read as the reverse complement.
CAGTAGCACATATATCTCTTAGCAGTTTGAGTAAAGATGTACAGTGTTAATATTTATAATCGTTTTCTGTATTCTGATTGGACAGTTAGATCACGTGATACATGCCATGAAATCCAGGATATTTTGGTAGAGAGAGAGAGAGTTGTTGTATCAGGACATATGGCTAGATTCAGTAAGGTGCTGGAAGTCAACCTTTCTCTGTCCTGCGTCTTTGTGTGTTAAGAATGATTAAAACCATCTTTTATTAAATGCATCATCTTTTTTTTTTTTTACCTTTTACCTTTTCTTATACGGATTATATGAATATATATATATTATGTGCCAGCAGCACGATGTATAAAATCATGCAGATACAGGTGAAGAGCTTCAGTTAATGTTCACAACAAACATCAGAATGGGGGTAAAAATCTCAGAGATCTCAGTGACTTTGACCGTGGCATGGTTGCTTGATTGAGGATTTTAACACAACACGTATCAGTCTACACAGACTGGTGCAAACAAATAAACTAAAAAAAGAAAAACCAGTGATCGCTAGTTCTGCAAGCGGAAACCCCTTGATGATGAGAGCTGAAATCAGAGCTGACTTTTTTGAGCTGACAGGAAGGCTCCGGTAACTCAAATAACCACACATTACAACCGCGGTGAGCAGAAAAGCATCCAAACCTTGCACAATGCTCCAAACCTTGAGGCAGATGAGATACAACAGCACAAGACCACATCAGGTTCCACTCCTGTCAGCCAAGAAAAGGAGTCTGAGGCCACAGCGAAGTTCTCGTCCTAATGGTTTCCGATAACCAATGAAATCATTCGATACAGTCGGGAGAATGAGGGTTCTTTTTGTTCCCAGCAGGGTTTTCCGTTCTGTTTGAATTTACATGTGCGAACTGTGTCTACATGAGCTCTGACGCCAACACTGGACCTTCACGATGATCCTTTCAAACATTTCTACAATTACATTCGACTGCATCTGGTGTAGCAATCCTTTAACTTTCTTCTGCTTAGAATCGTTAGTGATCTCCATGGCCACATCTATGAATAATTTATAAGATCCATATGGTAAATGCTCATTACTTACACATTAGCTACACTGCAGGTCTTACCAAGGGCCAACTCCCAGGCGAGTCCAGACATACAGCCCTCACTTAGCTTCTGTTTGGTTACTACATTATTTATAGTGATTACTGAACTGATGCATAACTGAACTTAAAGGGTTTAAGAGGTTAAAGGAGAATTAGAGTGCACTTTGTAAATGATGTAACACACTTCCATGTAAGGCTGGGCGATATGATGATATTATACCGATATCACGATACATCGCGTCACAATAGACTTTTCTGAGATATCGTGGATATCTGACACAATATGTGCTGGTTTTGGATGTGATATGGCTGCCCTGGGCCTTGATTTTACTGTCTCTATTTACGTTCTTAGTCTTCTTTGTTTAGTTGCTATTTTTGCTGTTTTGTTTTGTTGTTTCATTCTACATATGATACTCGTTTTGACTTTGTTTGTTTTTAGTTAAAAGCCTGCACTTGCATCCATCTCCACCAATATTTGACAACATCGTGACGTCTTTTTTAAACATTTTTTTAAAATAAATTTAAATTTAATTGCAAACTGACTGGAAGCAGCTAATTTGGCCTTAAAATTTTGTCCTTAACCTTTAAAATCTTTAAATCTTTAAAATTTTTAATTATAATTTTTATATTAAATATTTAAATACTGTAATAAAATATGTTAAATAGTTTATAAGTATAACAAAATGAAGTGAATTTTTTTTTTTTTGTTAAATGAAACAGTTTGTGGGCAAATCTATGTACAGATTGTAGAAATATCTCGAAATTTGTAATTAGTTTTTCATATAGCTCAGCCCCACTTCCAAGCTGCGAGTGTTTACTCAATGAACATGACAATAATTATTATTTTCATTATGTTTTTATTCTTGTTAAATCTCCTGTCTACATGTAGGGAATTGAGAACAGCAGGTATTTGGACGAGTTCTTTAGCAGGGTTATGTAATCTTTTGTGCTCTGGGAATAACATTATTATACAACATGGTGATGCAACAAAATAAAAAAAAAAAAGTTAGTCGTACCGTGATATTCTAATAAACTTTCTCACTGTACAATCCTAGAAGAACTGAAACTGTAATGCAATGATATCTGAGTAGATGACTATATGTAAATGATTTTTTTTTTCAAGTGGATTAATGTTAATGGCTTTTGCTTAGGATAATTAGCATAAGGACTGAGGCCTCGAGAGATCAGATTATGCAAAATGGATACTGAAACGAGTTGATGCACTGAAATCGCCTTCCCTTGACAGGCATCTGCTGGTTAATATGGAGGGCAATATCTCGAGACGAAATAAAAAGAATCAGAGAAGAAAAGAAAGCCTACGAGGCATCACAACACCTTTTGATAAATCTTTAGAACAGCACCATTGCGTTTAGTCTTGCATGAAATGGGACGTTATGTCGGTGTGCTTCATAATGGCGAAGTGGCTGAAATGTCTTGCACTGAGACGTGATTATATCCAGTCTCTCAGCAAGTCAACCGTAGCTCAATCCTGAGGTACCGGAGTTAAACCCAAGATCAAATATTTGCATCACACTCGCGGGACCCGAGCCAGCGCAAAGATGAATTACCTCACAGTCAAACAAAGGATTTCTGTTTTACCCTTCATGCATAATGAGCTAGTGCTGCGTGTTCGATTTTACACAACAGTGTCCACACATAACCCAGTGGTGTATTCTGTCTCCTGCACTTTTTGTGCAAATTGCACGTGCCCCTGAATTGAGCCTGTGACTGACAATCACAAATCTCTGAGCGAAAAAAGCTCACAACATTTTTTTTGATTTTATTGGTTACTTTGGCTTACTGAATGACAACGCAACCAACCAAAAATTAAGCTGCTGAATCAGAACAAATGCAGTGCATGAAGTTATTTCCATAGCATCCATTTTAATGGAGTAAGGACTTTAAGGACATTCTAATGGCTTAGTGCTTCCTCTGAGACACGTGAAGCCACATGAAGTTCTTTGTCAAACTGCTGCAACACACTCAGAGGAAAGTGCTATCTACCCTCTTCTGCATACATGAACTCACAGCCACCCATGATTGGCCAGTGTCGCTCTGATTGACAGCGAAAACAGAGCATGTCCCTCCCACCAAGAGAGCAAGACCAATGTTGCTACCTTGGCTCGCAGCCACAGATGACTGTAGCATCGTCAGGATTCGAACTCACAATCTCCTGAATAAATATAGATTTCTAAAAATATACTATAAATAACCTTTTATATAAAAAAATATGGGATGTGATTATTAAGCAGAGAAAGACTACTGGATGGTGTCATGTACTGGAGGCGTAGACGGAAGCAATTTGGGTAAGGTAGTTTAATGGAAAAAAAAAACAAATCCAAATCAGCAAGATCACCAAGATCATAGTCAGGAAACAGGCACAAGTCGATAGCTCAGCAAACAGACTAAACTAGGCGAGGCAAAAATCAGAAACAATACACAGGCTGAGTCAAAACCAAACCAGGGAAAACAACAATAAACGAAGGCTTGGTAACGTCAGGTGCATGTGGACAAAGCGGAGCGTATACTTCACAACCTGTATGCGACTGAGAGTCTCCATATAAAGTGTCCTGTGTATGTGTGTGTGTGTGTGTGTGTGTGTGTTTGATAGTGAACAGGTGTGCTCAATCAGAAACTGGGTGACTGTGAACATGTGAGTGATCTGGGGAGTGTAGTCCGAAGCGGCCATGTTTGTAGGCCGTGGTGTCTGCTGGGAGTTGGAGTCCGTGATTTCTGTGATATGACAGATGGGCAGGATTTTTTAAAAGGCCCTCAGGCAGTAGGCTAAGAATAAAAGCTGCTATAAAGATGGACATAATTTTCAAGGTCATGTTTCCAATTTCTTCCTTTATTTATTTTTTACATATTAAAATAAATGCAAATGACATCAATACCTAGTGTGTAGGTGTTTCCTGGTGAAATTGAAATGGGATTTTTAAATGCAGTTTGCTTCCTTTTCATCACTTCCTGGGGTTAATGTGAAGTTTCCAGAACATTATTTAATAAGAACATGTCAGAGTTTCCTTACATTTCCCAGGCTGCCACAAAAATTTGCAAGGCTTATGGTGTTTACTGATGACAGCAAGACAGAAAGAGAGATTATGTAGGTTACTAGAATTGATTGTCAATCTGATTCAGTGCACGGAGCCTCTTTGGATAAAATAGATGGATCGGATAAAATGAGATTTTCTTCTTTATGAGCGGACCAGATGCACTGAGGGACATTTATTCATCTATACGTACATTTTATAGCTCATATCTTGCAGTCTAACAAGAAATCTGCTTAGGTTAAACAGATTAGTAACATTCAAAAACAAGACACGTTTTGTTTTTGTGCTGTTATTAGATATTGCATTAGTGTGAATGCAGGTCTAAGGGCTGATTTGATCTTTTCTTGTTTTGAAGCCTTTACAGATGTACAGGAGCAAAAAGAACCACAAGACCCAGGCTCCTAAGTGTCCTGGGAGTCCAAGAGAGTGTCCTTGCTCTCTGGGTGAGAGGGATGGATTTACTGAGTCTTCCCTGTGAACCACAGGAACACCAGCCAGTGGAGGGCGTCTGTGAGCTCATGTATGCGGAAGAGGGTGGATAGCGCGTTCCTCAGAGTGTATTCTCTGACTGAGTTTGGAGCTCGGTTCACCAACGTACAGCAACGTTGTAAATTGGTGAATGACCAAATTGTAAGTAAAAAAAAACAGACTGGACAACAAAATAAAACTGAGGCGTGAAATCCTGAGGGGGGTGGAACCTTGTTAATACGCAAGCAAGATAAGAACCCTGACTGTAAGTGCGAATTGGAAATAAGGAAAGATAGAAATATAGTCTCATTAGTTCGTCAAAGACTATTACACCTTTACAGTGGGGGAGTTTTTATTCACCAACTAGCATTGAATTAGCCGAAGAACTGATAAAAACGAAGATAGCCAGAGGACGGGAGGAATAAAATTATGTACGGCTAATTAGGAACAAGTTAGAACAAATTAACAATGGGACATTGGTTTTAAGTGTTAAAGCGTTAAAGAACTGAATGCGATTTTGGACTCTGTCTACTTGGAATGGCTCTAGGAGACTTTGTGCCTTGGGGGAGTGAGATAGCAGGAATTTAGTGTAATGCAGAACTCGGCCGAAGGCGTGGTGTGAACACGGATGCTGGAACTCAGATGGTTGTTTGAGCCCCACAGGGGTTCTTTAGGAGCAGAGGAGTGAAGGAGGTGAGACTGTAGTGTGCACTGTGGGTGTCCTGTGCAGGTTCCAGCAGGATTTTGAGGCTCTGGTTTGTCTGCAGATTGTAAAAAGAGTGAGTAGTTCGTTTAGGAGATAATATCGTTCACGCTCATCCATCATCTTCTCCTCTTTCACCTGGGGTGCACTGTGTTGCTGTGCTTTCATTCCCTCCCCGACAAGACGACAGCTAAGAGTGCTTCAGGGAATCAGTCTGCCACTGTTTGTGATTTTACCGACCTCCTTCAGGAGTCCACGTGCATTTGGTTTTGGTTTTTCATGCGTGGACAGCCACCGCACTGTGGGTGTGACAGTAGCCTTGGTCAAGGCCTGGCATCTGGCATCTCATAAACCGGAGAAAACCTGTCAGAGTAGACTTAATCTGACATCACGGTGGGCCGTCTAAACCAAAGAGAAATTCAGGCAGCTGACAGAAGGCGCAGTAATGCACTAACCCATCTCACCACATGACCAATGACAACGTTCCTTATCAGTCTCCCAGCACATGGCCAACAGACATCACGAGTCGCTCTCGTCTTCCTGTCTTCACTACGGATTAATGTCCATCAACGAGCCGAGCTAGCTGACACACATTCAAAAAAGGCAAAGGGATTGTCATAAGTCTCATTCATGCAGGTCTTGTGTGATTTTCGGCTTGTGTGTTACAATGAGGTCTTCGCTTTTTTACTTGTATGTGTGTGTATGAGAGAGGGAGTATTGTGCAAGTCCTTGGTGCGCTAATAAAATTTTTGTTGTGGTTTCATAATATTTCCTACTATACATTTTAAACCACGATACTCACAAGTTTTATAGTTTTATAAAACTGCACAGTGCTGAAATTATGAATGTTTTGAAGGCTAAAGTTGGTCACACCAAATATTGATTTCGACTGTTTATAGTCCTGCTTTTATATTTTTCATCTGATTATTTTTTTAAAGCATCCTCACATTACAGAATTTCTTTTGCACAGAACTTGTGCGTATTATCTGCTTGAGCGTTGTTGCTATATAAAGTGTAAAAAAGATCTACTTATACACTATATGTTAATAGACTTAAATTTCAATTGGTTCGATCCTGAGCTCGGGTTACTGTCTGCGTGGAATTTCGCATATCCGTGTGGGTTTTGTCCGGGTTCTCCAGTTTTCTCCCATGTCCTAAAAACATGCCAGTAGGTGGATTGGCTATGAACAATTACCCCAAGGTGTGAATAAGTGTGTGCGTGAATGAGTGTGTTCCTGGTTCCTAGATAAAGTGGTCACTGAACATGAATGATATTTCAAATGTTTTCTAGTTTCACCCCCTGCAGCATCAGAAGCACTTCTCTTGCACAGCCAGTGAAGGACTGCTATCCGAAAACATATATTAAGCACAATATATTATTCCCTGCATTTGCACTTTTCTATCTTCTAGTTGCCTACTTTGCCAACCAACATTTCCATTTCTATCTTTCATCAGCACGATTCTTTCCATGTCAAAATTTCAGCCGGACTTTAGATTGAGCCGTGGCTGCTGCTCATGTCAAAAGCTGAAGGATAAGCCTGGTGTGTGTGTGTGTGTGTGTGTGTGTGTGTATCACATTTTCATGAATCTTGCTATAATATGCTATTTTGTCTGTGGTATGGAAGGATACTTTATAAGCTATGTTTATCGCCAGCTGACCTTTACGCCCTTCTGCTCACCCAAGAAACAAATTGAAGACTGCGCTCTGCGACAGTGACATTTGTAGAATGTAAGAAAAATAAAACCTGTTCAATTTGCATGTAAATAGATCTGGATGTACTCTGCATCACGACACCTACAGCTTATCAATGCTGTTTCCGGTCACTGAACAAGTTTTGACTAAACTATGTAATTAAAAAGTTAATCTGTAATTGATAGGAATATAATAGACTGCAGTTTAAACAAACTTATGGCACAAAACTCTCAGAAAAAAAAAAAAAATCAAACTGTGACTTATAACAACATAAGGATCATTTTTCATTCATGTAGAAAGAGATTTTGTTAAGACTGTATAATGCCTTTATAACACATTCATAGGCATTGCTTGGACTGGAATTTGGAAGAGAGAACAAGAATCATTAATTATGATTATGATATTGTGTCATTTATTATCCATATCTTGCAGGTTATGAGCTTATTTTTTACTAATAGCACATTCTGGACACTTTGAGAGAGCTGTCGTAAGTACATATAGTGCTTCATAAGAGGGTTATACATATAAATTTAAAAATATAACGCTTTCTTTCTTTAAGAGCTCTAAAATCCTTCATTTCGCTGGCTTAAGAAGATGCAAATGTCCTTATAAAACTGAACAAATTGTACCTGAGACTACTGATGTTTTTTATTTTTTTATTTTTAGTGTTTTCACACCAAATATTGACTTTGTTTAGTTTATTCCTGTTTACTGCTCTTTATGTAGAAACGTTTCATTTCATTAACATTAGTTTTGAAAGCGTCTTTGCTTTACAGCATTTTTATTTGATTTTTTTTGCACGTGCACAGTACCATATGTAAGTACACCTTTTCAAAACTTTATTATGGGATCTACTTATTATTATACCACAGCATGACTGAATTCTCGAATCTGATTGGCAGAAATAGAAGGTCTGACTATTTCTGTATAACAACGTGGCTCAGACACTTAAAAAAAAAAAAAAAACAGATTTAAAAAAATGTGTTATTTAAGAAAGTAAAAAATGTATAATCATTGATGTGGTGATGTTTTTTTTTTTTTTTTTTGCTAGGAGATGTTTATTTAACATTTATGGAAGGAGTCTCCAGTGTCAGCTGGAAAGCCGAACAAAGTCTAGAGGGGGAAATACCCAGCTTGGTGATGCAATAAATACACATGCAACACATTGCAAACACAGACGGAAATCAAGGGAGTGAAAATACACAGAATATCAAATAAGCAATAAAACATAACAAGGGCATGCTGTTATAGGAAAATAATCAATGACAGGGTGATGTGATGCGACCTGACATGAAGGAGTTACTGTTTCTATCCCGAAATAGAGATTTTTTCCTCTTATACCATAGCACTTTGCTGTTACATGTTGTATTTATTTTAAAAAACGATGTCATGCTTATCCATTTATAGCTACATCTATTGTAGTAGAAAGTCTATCAAACAAATTTAAACTTACGGTATAGAAGCAGTAGACCGTCGTTCCCTTATTTACAGCCTGTCATGTGACCGAGAAACTGCAAACTCCTCCGTCCTGAAGACTTTCCCATGTTGGAACACCGACTCTAACAAACACTGACACTGGAGACTCCTTCCAAAAGCACTAAATAAACGGAAAATTTCATCATATCAACAAGAATTTGGATCCGCTGTACAAGTTTCTGCGAATGAGCTGTTACAGTAGGAACGCTAAGTGTGTTGTGGTGTTGTGGTGTTGTAGTCAGCGGTGTGCTGTTAGAGAGAATTAATCAACACTTTCTGAGGAATGAGATCGGAGAATTTGACAGGTAAGGTGTGAAGTGTCGTGGCGACGAGAAGCGAGAGCGGGGAAAAATACTGACCATAAGAGGAAAGTGGAGGGAAAGATAGTTCTTCAACTTTTAACCGTGACCTGAAATGTTATTAGGAAACAAATGAGATGGGATAATATATTTCTCCTAATAATTTGCTAACTCTATCAGAATGGATACAATCTCCAGGCCAGATATCCCATTAGGCGATGACGCTAGCTACGTGAGCCGCGAGAAGCTCACGCTGCAAGCGGATTTTTGTGCACGGACTAGAATCCGCCCATGGAGAGCAGCCGTATCCATTTACTGATTAGCGTTGTCATTGTCTGCTTCTGTACACCTAATCAATGCAATCCATTTGCCCGTATTTCTCCCCGCTGCAATTTCATCAACGCATTTGAAAATGCAGCTCTCAAGGAAGCAATTGTGCACGCGCACTTTTGTCTAATGGATTGAGGCACCTCAATCAAATCAAACGCAATTGTCCTGGTGGGAATTGGGTTGGTTTATCCTCTGGCCCTTGCGCTTCTCGCATTGCCACACCGCTGCATTAAGGATTTGCATATTTATTATGATGTGAGCGCAGCAATGGCGATTAGAGTAAGCCTGTGTTTATGGCGTTATGAAGCCACGTGGAAAGAGAATACGTGATGACGCGTGTCTGGGTTTGGAGTATAAGACGTGGAATGCTGCTGAGCGCCTTGCCTCACTGCTGGAGCCGGAATTCCTCTCAGAAACGAATCTGAACCTTTACTCTGCATCCAAACGTCTAACTGCTAACGTGCAGAGCTTCATTTGTAAAAGAGGAACGTGAAGCGAGACGTGATCCTGCAGTACAGCATATGCGGGAAAAAACAAAACAAACTCGGATCAACGTGTTTCATTTCATTTCAATTCAATTAACGGCAGAATTTCTACTTAAGTAAAATATGTAAATTCAACAAAAACTAAACAGCAGGTTTGTGTTAAAGAAAAGAAATCTGTACATTTACAAACTTCTTTCTTTCTTTCTTTCTTTCTTTCTTTCTTTCTTTCTTTCACATTTTCTTCCTTCACATCTTCCTTCCTTCCTTTCCTTCATATTTTCTTTCTTTCTTAACATCTTCCTTCTTTCCTTTCTTTCCTTCACATTTCCTTTCTTTCTTTCTTTCTTTCTTTCTTTCTTTCTTTCTTAACATCTTCCTTCTTTCCTTTCTTTCCTTCACATTTCCTTTCTTTCTTTCTTTCTTTCTTTCCTTCATATTTCCTTCCTTCCTTCCTTCCTTTCTTTCTTTTCTTTCCTTCATATTTCCTTTCTTTCTTTCTGTCTTTCTTTCTTTCTTTCTTAACATCTTCCTTCTTTCCTTACTTTCCTTCACATTTCCTTTCTTTCTTTCTTTCTTTCTTTCTCTCCCTCCCTTGTTACATGCCGCAACTATAGAATGAGCAAAAATACACCGGCCATTTTAGTTTTTGTGAAAAACAAACAGTATGTACGGTATATCAGCCTGTAAACGCTGCAGATTTCAGGAAATTTCTGCCGTTAACTTACGCAGGTTGATTATTTTTTCGGCGTAGACGTGACATTAACGATACTCCACACGCTTCACGTAACACAGGCGTGCCAACGCCGTCCCACCGCTAACAGTGTTAGTGTCTTATGTTGCACCGTCGCTTACTTTTCAAAGATTTTTTGGTCTGAGCACGTGAGACTGTTAACACACGCATGCTCTGATTACTAGAAATTCTTAACGCTAGTTTATTAATAATTGTTTTGATTTCATTATTTATTTAATGCATGTAAATAAGTTGCAGAATGCAGCTGTTTCAGATTAAGTGCTGGATAAATCTGAATCATTTACGCTCTGCACACGTCACCCTCCACGTGGCCCGAATCTCCGAGGATTTGGTTTCGTCTCGCTTCTGGACGAGTGAGAGACGCCGCCGAGAGAAGAAGAGCAGAGCGATCTCACATGCGAGGTGAGGTACAGAGAGACGAAAGGCGGCGTTACGCTGCGTTTGGAGAAGTGTGTGTGAGTTTAGAGGAATGCAGCAGCTTCATCATCATCAGTAATCACACGCTTTTCACACGTTTGTCACGTTTATCACAGGCAGCACACGCTTTTCACACGTCTGAATCAGTAAGCACACGTTTTTCAAACGTTTATCACAGTAACCACATGCTGTTCACACGTATATCACGGTAACCACGTTTGTCACACGGTTATCACAGTAAGCACACGTTTTTCACACATTTGAATCAATAAGCACACGTTTTTCACGTTTTTATCATGGTAACCACGTGCTGTTCACACGTTTATCACAGTAACCACACGTTATTCACAAGTTGATCACAGTAACCACATGTTTTTTTAATACGTTTATCACAGTAACCACATGCTGTTCACACGTTTATCATGGTAAGCACACGTTTTTCACACGTTTATCACGTTTATCACAATAAGCACACGTTTACCATGGTGAGCACACGCTTTTCACACATTTTTCACAGTAAGCACACGTTTATCACAGTAACCACATGTTTTTCACGTTTGAAACAGTAACCGCATGTTTTTTCACACGTTTTTTACCCTCAGCCCTGAAAACATAACATTTCTCCTGCCTGGAGTCTGAAACACCATCAAACAACCATCATTTTTTATTTTTATCATTTATTTTACCGACACCACTATCGAGTGTCCTACAGTCATTCTTTCAGTCTTTCTTTCTTTTTTCTTTCTTTGCTTCCTTAATTTTTCTTTCCTATTTCCTTTCTTTCTTTCTTTTTTCTTTGCTTTCTTTTTTCTTTCCTAACTATTTCCTTTCTTTCTTTCTTTCTTTCGTTCTTTTGTTGTGACTATAAAATGACCAAAAAACACACAGACCATTTTAGTTTTGGTGAAAAAACAAAAAACAAAAAACAAAAAACGTTTTACGCGTGGTGATCAGCCAAACATCCTCAATGTCAAAAGTGTCAGATATCCCCATCGTTGTGGGGATATTTAATCCTCACTAAGATATAACAACATACGCACACACACACACACTCACACACACACCACACCTTGTCGCAGCACTCTTTGAAAAGTGAGTATAGCTAGAATAAGAGTGCAGTGCTGTATAATTTCCTTGTCACTTCCTCAGCACTTCAAAACAAAGGTAAGTCGTGCAAACAAAGTTTTTTTTATAGCTGTTACATTCTAAAATGTAATCACGGTGAAACAAATGTCATAACCACCACCATTTTATCACAATCTCTCACTGTTAGTGTTGATTATTGCAAGAAAAAAAGCACACACACACACACACACACACTTCATTTTGAACATAGAAGAAAATTAAAAAACAAAACCACTTTTCAGCTGAACGTGTTCTGTCACGTAGTAATTTTTACACGTTCAGTTTTTTGTTAACATTTTTTTTACGTAACAGGTTGTTAAAGCGAAATGTTCAGGAAGCGCTGAGAGAGAGAAAGAGAGAGAGAGGAGAGTGGAGGAAGCTCGGGTAGCTGCCTCAATCACACCACTTTCTGGCGTCTTTTGAAAAGCGCTCGAGAGGCGTCTGATGACTGAGCGTAGGTGGCGGTTTTGAGAAGATCTTCTCATTTGTTTGTTGGAGGTGTTTTATGATTCTTTAACGTCGAATAGCCGTGTATTGTCGAAAGACCTGCCGTTATTATGAGAGGCGATTGCTGGGTGTTTGCATGAGATAATTCAGCGTGTTAGTGTGTTTCAGTGCTTGAGAGGCTCCGCTGCGCTCTGCTACACAACTCTTGGCATTTCTCTTTTTTTTGACTTGGTTTTAACAAAGAACTGTGAGCAATAGCATTTCACTGACATTACTGTTGCCATTTAGAGTTGCTCGGGTGTGGATGGTGGAAAGCCCTCGGTGAAGCGATGCTCAAGGTTATGCATAAACTAAAGGCTATTCAGTGAGCATTCCAGTGTGCTGATGATTATTCATTTGTTTGCTTTCCTTTTTCCCCGAGGCAGATCGACACGCTGGATTCCTCAGACAACTTTTCAATCGACTTATGACAGCCCTGAGTAGAGCACAACAAAGTTTCTTTAAAATTAAACTTTTTTTGCACGCTGAAGCATGAATCCAGCTTCGTGGCTACCCCAGAACATGGCCTTCCTCGAAATCATTCAGGGTTTTGATGGACTAGAGGAAGATATTCCGAATTAATCCTTCAGTCTGGCTCAGCTTAGGCCTTTAAGGTTCTTTGTGTATTTCGCAGTTATATACAAAGTGAATCTGAATTCAGGTTTGAATTCTTTTTTTTATATCTTTCTTTCTCTGTTTCTTTCTTTCCAATCCTTTGCACTCATATATTATATATTGTGTCTTAGGGGTGTAACACAATGACACTAATTATATTTGTTTAGTGTCCCAAATGTCCGCATTTGTATTCAGATTTAAACCCTTCCTTCCTTCCATCATTTCCTTTCCATCTTTTGCAGCTCTTCTAGTCATTGTCTGTTAGGAGTGTAACACAATGACACTATCTGTATCTGTTTAGTGCTCCAAATGTCTGTATTCACTCTTTCTTTCTTTCTTTCTTTCTTTCTATATTTTGAAGCTCTTTCATTTATTGTGTGTTTGGGGTGTAACACAATGACACTGTCTGTACAAGTTTTCATACGCCTTGCAGAATCTGCAAAATGTTAATAATTTTAAAAAAATGATAAAAATTGCATTTTGTTATTTAGTTCTGCCCTGAATAAGCTATTTCACATAGCAGATGTTTACATCTAGTCCACAAGACACTGAAAAAACTGAATTTACGCAAATGAACCAGTTCAAAAGTTTACATACGCTTGATTCTTAATACTGTGTGTGTTACCTGGATGATCAACGACTGTTTTTATGTTTTGTGATAGTTGATCATGAGTCCCTTGTTTGTCCTGAGCAGTCAAACTGCCCACTGTTCTTCAGAAAAATCCTTTCTTTCTTTCTTTCTTTCTTTCTTTGTGTATTTTGCAGCTCTTTAGTCATTGTATCTTAGAGGTATAACATGACACTATCTGAATGTGTTTCTGTTTAATACTCCAAATATTTGTTTTCAGATTTAAACCTGAATTTGAATCTTTATTTCTTTCTTTCCTGTGTGATCCAGAAAAAAAGTAGAACTTTTGCATGATTTAATTAGTTTTAAAACTGACTTATCAACGGGACCAGGGCCAGAAATTAGTGCTAGAACAAAGCGTCCTGTTAGTACCTCAGCGGATCAGAAAACCTGGAACCAGTCCTTACTGAGAGCTGCTTCTTTTATTCTGTCTCCTCTTCTTCAGTGTATGTTTTGCCGCCTGGCCCATTTCCGATGAGAGATGGGATCCTCATCAGCTGCCTAAACCTATTGATCAGCTCTCGCAGAGGATGGCTAATTACTTGGTGTGAAACAAATTACAGCACGCCACAGGACTCGCTGACTCCATGGAGAGGGCAGCCTCCTGAGCTGGGAGCACTGCCGCTCATCAAGGGGCATTGGAACAGCGTATTATTAGCATTCGTACTCGGTGTGCTTGATTGCTGAGATAACAACATGCACAACACTGCATGTTCTTACTAGCAAGCAAAGCACTTGGGCGTGATGTGGCTTTTCAGGAATGTTTATTCTTAATATTAATTCTAGAGCAGCTAAGAAATACTGAACCCAATCAGATCATTTTGTAAGTTTGTTTACGTCTAATTTATGGTTCATTCATACTGATTTGTGTGCAGCTTATGTATGCTATATTTTCTAAGTGAAATGTGTTGTTTACATGACTGTGTCGATGCCTGATGTTTCTAATAAAATGAAACTCTTTTCTGGTTTGAGCCCTGTTTCAAAATTACTAACTGTAATTATAAAGATACAGGATGTAAGATTTTGGAATTGAGCCCTCTCCGGTAAAAAAAATAAAGCTATTGCAAGCTACTTGCAGAAGAACTTTTTTAAATATGATACACGTTGTGATAGCGCTGTAGCTGTAGACAGCTGCCGTTGTCATGTCCAAGACGAGTTCCAAAAGCTGGACTAGCCGAGTTCGAGTCTTGAGTCTTAAGGGAGTCGAGGCCAAGGCAAGATCAAATCCAAATGAAAGCGAGATGGAGTCACGGTCGAGATCGAGAATGAAAACCACCAATGATTAAGCTGTTTTCCACAAAATTGGATTACCTCTTTTCAATCGTTGAGCATGTGAAAAGAAAAGACAACACAAACATTATATTTTACGAACTCTCAGTCGAGACCAAGACCGTATTTCCTGGGACCAATGCACAGAACCGAGTCCAAGTACAAATACCAATAATTCTGAGTCAAGTACAAGTCAATACGAAAAAGGGTGTAGGACACTTTTCCTCCATTAATCTCAAAGCTCACAGAGAGCATTCAAGATTGTGTCTCAAATTGCACAATGCACAGTACATAGTTTACCTAAATAACAATGACACCAATGGTGTAGTGATAGACTAGTAGAGGAGTAAGCTACAGGACAGGCAAGGCAAGCAATTACTCAGGGCCCTGAGTATTAAGGAACCCACCTGAAGACCAACAAAACTCCCAAAACCTCTGATGGGTAACGTAAAATGCTATATGAGGAACCCCCTAAACAGGGCCCCATCTCATCAGCATGTGGGGGGTTTATTTTCAATCGTCACTCTTTTTAAAATGAAGAGAAAAGAAAGTGAAATCAAGAAGAACAGCAAAAGAAAAGCAAACGTTCAAAAGGAAGTAGAACCTTGGTAACTGGTGGAGATAATAAACTGTTGTAATGTCATGCTAGCCCAACATCATTTTGTCAAGCAGGTAGGAGTTGGCGTTCGGTTTGGAGCATGTAATGTTAATCAGTTAGCCTGTCAGAATTTGTCATTTCTTATCTTTCAGACAGTCATCCGATAGTTGGTTCTGGTTGTGTGTGCATCATCGACCTGCTTTGGAGTTATTCCTGAGGCTGACAGACACAGCTAGCCTGCTAACTCTAGCTATCTAAAATATAGCATAGGAAATAAAACTATAAACCCACTATAATGTCATGTTCTTTGTGTATTTGTGTGTCATCTAATCTGTATATTTTGTTCTCAAAAAAGTTAGAATCAGATAGTGTTAGCATGCTAGCTAAGGCTCTGGGAAGAGTATCAGGTCATTCGAGCAGTCACTCGCTCTCACCAACTTAACGTGCTAATCGCTCTGTAGTTTTATGTAGGATTTTTCATAAACCTCAAGTTTTGGTTTTGGCCCATATGGTTGGTAAGTCAGGGATAAAAAAAAAAAATAAAGCTGTATTTGTGTAAGGCGAGACTTTAATGCACATTTTGAAGTGTTTATTAGATCTGATTTGCATGCTCATTAACTTTGGATGAGGCAATGCTAAACAGTTAGAAAGCAATTATTGCTATACATGGCAAGTTATTATAACACTCTGCAAATTATATGCATGGTCAGGTTCTAACAGTTATCAGAATGTTTAGGATTAAAAAGGATCAACACACCACACTTTTTCATCACTACATGGAGCATGTATTAAGTAGCTAAATAGCATAAAACGACAAACTTACTGGTTTATTTAAAATTCTGATAATTATAGGGAGTTAATTGATGATCCAGTGAAGTGAACAGAGAATACCGAAGGTCCTTTTCTAATCGGGGCTTATTCTTTCATTTCCTCTCTTATCTTTCATGATTTTTTTTCTCTCCACGTCTGAAACATAAATTGCAAAAGACTAAAAGAAAAATAAGTGACATAGCTGTCAGGGGTAGAGTCAACACTTTCATTTTTCTTTTCTTCCCTATTTGCCACAAGGAGTCGCAGACATAATCAGCACCAGCTTCATGCGACGGTCCTTTTTTTTTTTTTCCTGCAACAAATATCCTTGAGCGCAGATAGCATATCGTATAAACAATTGTAGCAGCATGAGGTGTAAACGCTGATGCTCAAAACACCAGCGCTGCTCGTTCCAGCCTACAAGTCAGAGCTTATGTGTGATAAATATAATATCCTTTAATATCATGTTTATCTTCAGACCAATAATAGATGTTCTCGATCCATTTTGACAACTGGCTGTTTGATTAAAAGCTCTGCAGGAAGATAAAGATCTTACTTTCTGACTTACTCTCCCTACTGGAAAAAAGGGAATTGTGTGGCCAAAGACGAAGATAAACAAGACATAGACACAAACGCTGTGCCAGCTCTATATGTGTGTTGGATAAATCAAACCTGACAGGCCAGGCCTTGTTAGGGATCCTTGGTTGACAAAAGCCCACCTGATATCACCTCCAGTTCGCACAGAAGCCATGACTGCTGACAGGAAAGAATAACTGAATAAGCTGAGCTAGCGGCTTTCATCAAGCACTGTGCCTTTTTTTTTTCTTTTTTTCTTTTTTTTTTTTTTACAGTTTGAAGGCCACGGTTGGAACAGCAGCTGAGATATAAAGTCGCAGAGAGATGAAAACATTTTTCAGTCTGGGAAATTCCGACAGAATTTCCGCAGCATAGATTTTGTAGTTGCAGGATGACATTAATAACGACATTGGCCTCAAGGACAATTAAGTCAAGAGGCTATCACTCTTATGCTATGGGCTAGCATCTAGTGTATTTTTAAAGTAAACCCATAACAGTCACTTGAGATTCCACAGGACTTGAATGAACTTGAACAAGCTAATTATGCACATCAGTTTTCAAGGAGAAATCATAAAGACGTTGTCTGGTCTAAAAAAGTACAAAAAGTACAACAATTCCCTCAAACCAAACATCTCTGACGTATGCATACTCTGAATTTATGCATCTGAAAGATCGACGAGCTAAATTTCAGACGAGACAAATTAGCTCACCAATCTTTCAGATTAATCTTTGCAAATATTTCGATCGCGGCTTGACTAAAATCAGACCTCGTAATTTTATAAGCAACTGGTGCTATTATGATGATATGTTTCTGTTTGCTGATAATTGCACTCCAATGACACAGTAACTACCTAGCTAGCTATGATGGTAGCTAGATAGCAATGTAGATTAAACCAACTAATCAAACCCTTTCAAAATGTTCATAGAGTGAGAATGGGGCAGTGTGATTCCTTCCCCAATGGACCTCTACTTATTAGCACTTGTTGCAGTTCCCATTTTGGCCATTAGGTGCAATAATAACTCAGTGGAGCTAAATGAGGCAGTGAGCACGCTGCATCACGATTGCGCTACATCTAGAAAGGTGAGCGAGTCACTGGAACATCAGCATATACCTGTAAAATAGCAATTTTTCTTTTACTTGTTGGTCACTCAAAGGAGGTCATTTGTATTTCAATGGAATTTAATATACTGTATATGGTATGTGGTGGAACTCTTGTGTACCACTTGTATGCCCTTATGGACGAGCCGCCACTGCAGAATTTCCTCATAAACAGATGGATATGGCAGCAAGAAGTAATGGCCTCTGGACGGCATTATCCCCTGGGTCGCTTTTGTAAACACCCATTTAAAAAGATATTATCAGACAAAACATTTGTTGTTGCTGCTTAATAGAGCGTAACATGCAGACATTACATCAGACTGCTTCAGAGCAGAAAGAAATACCACATGCTAAAGGTAACAGTTTGAATTTCATCTTCAGCGCAGGTGCTTTTCGAATGTGAATAGAAATGTACACTATAAGGCCAAAAGTATGTGGACACCTGATCAGTTACGCCCATTGATAATTGGTTAATACGATTGGTTAATTATGTCACCTTTATTTAAATTATATTATACTATATATTCAAAGAATCTCAAGTGCTAAAATTTTAAATATCTGAGAAAAAATATATTCTGTGCACATTCTCCACTAGAAAACCTGCTCATTTTAAAACACAATAAATCATTTAACATGTAATTGTACCAATTAATTGTATTATTACTAGTACATTTCAAACTAAACAAGTAGCTTACTTGGCACTTAGCGTACTTCTCTTCTTCATATCCTTAGACATGGTAATAGATCAAATGTAACCTTGGCAGTACTTGACATTCTGTACTTTCTGGTATACTATCATCCTGGTGTTTAGGCATATTATCAGTAAACTTTAAGCGTACTTGAGACTTAGTGTTCTCTCCATGCATACACTAGGATACTTGAGGTAAACTCGGATAAACTTTTTTTTTTTTTCATAAGAGTGTTTAAGGCTGTGATCCAATGCTGGCAGCCACTGCACACATCTGGCAACGAGTATCTGGATGTTGTCCATATTCCGATGTTCTCAAGTTCTAAAATGCTCAGCGTGTTTGAACTGAATCTTAATTAGTTTGGTTTGGCAAATTGAGAATTGTGTGAATATCAGTGATGAACCAAAACCATGGAAACAAGACAAAGAGATACCTGTGAAGCAGGGAAAAATTTGAGATTCCACAGAGGACCCTGTAGTGGAACCTAAGAACAAAGAATATTTAATGACTTTTTATACCACAAAAGGATAGATCTTCAGGGAAAGACTTTTTTCCTGAGGCTTGAATCATCCATCTTGGGTTAAGGGTGAAGTGGTACCTAGTTTACATACAGTATGTAACTGTGGTTCTACAACTGAGTAGATAGTGGATTTCTTCTGAACTAGTGGAGTTTTCCCATTTGCTTATTTCCTTGCCAAGTACCAATAACAAAGTTGCCACCTTTTGACCTTGACTCAGACCGCACATGGTTAGCGGCTTCTCATCAAGCTGACCCAAGTGGCCTAGCTATCCTACAATCAGTCATAGACCAAGAGTGACTGTTAGCGTGGGTCTCGCGCCTTTGCAGACAGAACCTTGTGTATGGTGGTGGCTGACATTTATCTAAGCGACTACATATTTTTGGATTCGTGAACGAATAATTCTTGGCCACTTCCATGCTCCAGTGAGTCCTGTTCAGGTTCATGTGGCTGCACATTTGGGCAAATTGAACCATGCAATTGCACCATGCAAATGATTTTCCACAAAGGGCATAAATCAACTTGATTTGCTAATGGGTGCAACAAATACCACTCAGAGGAAGTGTGAGGATCCATGTGCAAGAGGTTTGATACCAAAATCCACAATCCAGAGACCCAATGTGAATGGTCAGTACACAATAATCCACAAGATTTCCAAGATTTAATAGCAAATCCAAATAGGATAGTCAAAAATGATAAGGTAATCATTATACAAAAAGCTCAGAACTCACACGAGAGGTAATTATTGGCAAGGCTTTGCAATAGAGATAATGATCCATGAGCTTTATATAGCTGATGAACAGGAAGTGTGCGATAATCGAGTAAGAGTCTCAAAAATTCGTTGGCGTAGAAGCGTCTCTGATGGATGTAATAATGGAAAACTCCGCTATTCCCAAAAGGAAACCGCTCTGGCAGTCCGGGACAAAAGGAAGTAGAACCAGTACTAAAACTTCGGGATTCTTTTTAAACAGGGGTAAATACAACATCAGGAGATCACGTTACATTAATGTATATTTAATGTTTATTTATGATCCCATGATGCTTACTGTATGTTGCGTTCGACTTAACTCAGGAATTACAGTACAAAGCTACAAAAAACAAAAACAAAACAAGGGCGCCTCTATGTTCGTCGTTTGTTAGCAAAAAATCAAGCGAGCTAACTGTGATGAGCGCCGTATACTTTGCTTTCTCAAAAGTAGTCAGTGTTATAGATTTAACAAGCTAAAATATTTTAATGTTGTTTGACCTAAAGAATTTACTAGTATAGCGAATATAACTCATTTAAAAGAAAGAAGCGCTGCTTTGTTTGCGGTTGAAGCTGCGAGAGGCCATTCTGATTTGACGTCAAGGACACCTTCCTGATGTTCTGAGTAGAAATACAAATTTTTCTTTGGTTTTTGTTTCCGTTTGGTTTTGGATTCTGTTTTTTCCCCCTTAATCGGAGTCAGGGCTATGAGCTAAACTAGTTCATTTTATTAATATATGACACCGCTTAAGCTCTAACATGCTTAGAGTCAGAAAGAAAAATGCACTACTAGAGCATTTTCGGGTCAATTGCGCTGACCATGCCAACATCTTTTTGCATACTGGAGCTATTAGTTGGAAACACTGCCAGTGGAGTAAGAAGAAGAAGAAGAAGAAGAAGCCCTGTTGTATAATAAGTACCTTTAAATAACCGTTCAGGCCAGGCAGAGCCTAGCTGCACACTGAGCCTTGGTGATAACTGTAGACAGCTGAGTTGAGCCTCACTCTGTTGTTATGCCCTGTAAATTAGCATGTGGAGGTGGAGAACACCATATACGGTTTAGGATGGAAACTCTAAAAATAGGCTGTCAGACACCGGATTCAAGCAACGTCTCCGAGGCCGAGGATTTAGTGCACTAAACATCAGACGGTAGGAAACTTAACAAACAAGTTTTTTTTTTGTTTCCTGCGCCTTTTAATCCACTCAGTGCATTTCAGTTGGTAAGCTAGTTCAGTTTATTTTGGGGCAGCGTTTGAAATAGCATTAAAACAAAGATCATTGGAGGTTCCGTCTAAGCTGGCTGGGGTCTAATTTAGCAGAATACTTCAAGGTGATGCATTGACTGGAGTAACAGCAGAGTGTGTGTGTGTGTGTGTATGTGTGTGTGTGTGTGTGTGTGAAATGGAACAAAGAGACAGTGAATATCGGCTGTGCTTTGAAGGGGAAAGAAGACACACTTTATTCAGCACAGATTGTCCGCATGGGATTCTGACAATGCTTGCTCTTGTCATTTGAATTGTTTATAGTCATATTATATTCCATTCCTCTTTTTCTTTTATATGAGCTAATAATCAGTTTTTATATTACTTTGAAAGTTGTAAAAAAAAATCACAGCGTACTCATAATCCTTAATAAAACTCTCGAACCGTATGACTCAATACTAGTTTTTCTGTATCCCTCTTCATATTTAAAAGGAAATGAAGTAAAATAATATGATTAAACTACAAATTTTTAGCTTGTGTCATTAGATTTTAAATCCTCCCCTATCTGACGCTTACATTAATTTTTAACATTTTACTCAAAGGTAGTGTTCAGAGGGCTACATGACTTCTACTTAACCCTACACAAACATTTATAAACGCTTATCTCACCTAGCGAAAAACAAATGCACGTAATTCTATTCAGAATATACCGAAATGTTGTAAAGATATTAACAGATGTATGTAATACTTTATAGTATTGTAATACATTTTTTTTTTACTAAAACATTACAGGTAGAACATCTTCGTTATCTATATAGTTATCTATTTTAGTATGTTTCTAATATAAAGTGCATAAAGTACATATTTCAACTAGTAATGAAATCATAACACTTTGAAAACACTGTATATAACTGTGTATATGTGCATCATGGATTCAAACACATATACGCTTTGGTTTTGCGCTATCATATTCCTAATATAACACAAAGGACAAACAGACTTTCTTTTTGGCAAACTGTCTATACTTAGTACACATTTAATGTAAAGTGCATATAAAATACATATTTAAAATTGTAATGAAATCATAACACTTCTAAAATGTTGTATATATTTTTGTTTATATAGTTTAAATGTATTACTCATTAGTGAGGCTGCAAGTACGCTAAAGTGTGCTGTAGCATAATGAGCTTTTAGTGTTCAGTGAACTCTTTCCATTAAACTGAGTTCTTCAGGTTTCTCGTCATGTCAAGTGATATAAGGCTGTTGTGACACTTTCGGGGCTGACAGGTTAACGTCATGGCACTTGACTTTGTCACACAGTGTACTGTACGTCTGGTGTATCATAGTCATGTTTGACATCATCGTGTCACATCATCATCATCATCATCATCATCATCATTCTCATCATCTGCCTCCATGATACACCAGAAGTATAGCAGTCAGTTGTCAGGATGGTGTATCCTAAGTCAAAAAAAAAAATGTCACGACACAACAAAATCGATGTTGCTTGTTTGGCAGTTTGTCAATTTGACATGAAAAAAAATGAAAGGAGGTACGAAAGCTGGCGCGTATACGCCTTTATAAATGTTTCCATGAAGTGGGGTTGAAAAGACTGAGAGCACTAGTGAAAATGTGTCTATATTGCATTCTTTTCCAATTTTATAAACTTTGTTTCATTATAAATTACAACCTCAATCCCAGTTCTCTTCGTGACAATGCCTTGTACTTTTTTCGTCCTGTCTCCGCCCCCTGTTACGTCATTTCTTGATTAGCTTCCCCTTCCATACCTCACCGTGTCTATGAAACGTTGCTCAGTCTTACGCCACAGCGTGGCTGAACTCTCGAATCCGATTGGTCAGAAGGTGTGCGTTATTTTAGTATAACAGCATGACTCAGACAGTAGTTCCAGCTGTAGCATGAACGTTACGTTTATTTTAAATGCACTCGTTCTACTACGGTATTGTTTCTACAGGGCGTCCCAAGAGTCTCCATACATAGGGGAAACTAACAGTTTTTAGCAAAATGTAACTTTATTTACAAAACATCCTCTACATGATTGCCATTTCTTTGTACACACGGAGTCTTCTCTCCCACTCATCATGAACTCGTGTTAACACATCAGGTGTTATGCACATAATTGCATGTAAATTACAACCTTGCGACAGCTTCCCGATCCAGCAGTGAGAATAGTTTCAATACATTCTTCTTTTGCCAAAGACATTTTTAAAGGCTATCTGAAAAAAGTAATTTAAACTAAGTATGAAAAATTTTGGGAGACATTTTGCTAAAATGTGTTAATTTCCCCTATGTATGGAGACTTTTCGGACACCCCGTATATTAACAACTTGTACACAGGGACTTGTACGGTGAATGCTTCATATACAGTAATCTAATAAACAGAAAAAAAACCCTTGTTTTTTTCACAGAGAAAAACATATAATCTTTGACGTAATGACATTTTTGTTAGGAGACATTTGTTTAACATTTATGGAAGGGACGTCGGGTGTCTGTGCACTGAAACTTTCACAATGCTTTGTAAAGTGAGCAGCATGGAAAAGTCTTCTTGACAATGGAGTTATGTGTTCGATTTCCTGGTAAAAGGACAAGATGTGTTGTTAAAGAGAGAGAGAGAGAGAGAGAGGGAGAGAAATGGAGAGATGCTGCTGCTGAGTTAACAACTGTCTATCGTTGCTATAACTTTGATAACTTTGATAAATCATAACTTTAAACATTTAAAATTAGTGACATGTCACGTGTTATTGCTTATGGAGTATCCTTTTTTGACATTGACTACATGTACAGGGTGTCCCAAAAGTCTGTATACATAAAGGGACTACGTACGCCAGCACCATGTTGGTTGTGTCTTCGACAGTGGATTTTTGGACGTCCACTTCTCGGTTGGTCCGAAACACTTCCAGTCTTTTTGAATTCGTTAATAAGTTTGGCGACAGTGTCGTGTGTGATGTGTTCGCCATGTTTCCTGTGAAAGTCCATCGCAACCTTGCGACAGCTTCCCGATCCAGCCATGATCGTGCCTGCTTTTTGTCAAAGGCATTCTTAAAGGCTAGCTGAAAAAATATATAATATAAACTAAGTAGACATTTTGCTACAACGTTTATGACGTAAACAACATGCTAAGTTATACATACATCACACGAGTTTTGCTGGAGTTAACATGATCAATATCACACACTTGCTTCATTTAAATAGTGCAGACTCTTCAGTACTAAAGATACTGAACATTCCCTTTCTTTTTTAAATCCGAAAACTTCCAGTTTTTTCCCAAGTTTTAAACAAAATTCACAGACTTTTGGATCTCACTGAAGATGTCATGTAGCCCTTGGTACATTACCCTTAAGTAAAGTGTTAGCCTTTAATTTAATGGTTATCAATGACTTTTAGTTATGGAACTAGCCTATAGCAATGCCATTAAACAGTGAACCTGTGAGTAGGAACTTGTATTTAGCCGTCTAACCCCCCCACGCTAGCCGTGTTTAGCATTCCATCTACGCTGCCACTGCCTGCGGTGCAAAAAGCAAAAGGAGCCAGCTGTCGTTTTGTAAGCTCATGAATTCATGTATGTTACAAATACGACCTTCCTGTCCGATGTTTACAGCAGTGCTGAGAGCAGACCTCCCCGCGTGACTGAGTGTAAATGGGCAGAGTAATCCTCTGGTTCTCAGGATTTGTTCAGATCAGACAGACAGTTATAAAATCCATGACTTCTCCCTCTTGTCTGGCTCCAGTCCAGTGGGATAAATCATGACTTGAATCTCTCTCTCTCTCTCTCTCTCTCTCTCTCCCTCACTTTCTCCCTCTCTATGTTTCTCTCTTGATGAGATTCCAAGAAAGGCAAGTGTGTGACGAGTCAAGTTTTCAGCCATCAAAAGCACCGTCCTACCCACTTCATTTAGTGAAATGTAGTCTTAAATGAAATGCATGAGCTGCAAAGGTGTGAGAGCAGGGATGAAAAAAGTGCTGAAAAATTCCACTCTAGTGCAAGCAGAGATAATGTTTCAAAAACTTTACTGGAAGTATCCAGCCAAAAATGTACTCAAGTCACAGTAAAAAAAAAAAAAAGTACTTAAGTAGTACTTTAAAACTTAGTGACTACGCCATTTTGCCTGAAAAACATCGTTCAGTCTCTGTAAGTTTGCTGCTCATATACACGACTAGCGCTATGTAGCTTGCTAACAAACTAATCAGAAGTAAAATATCATGTAAATAACCAATATTTACAATTAGCTAGATTTTGACTTCCTGTC
This sequence comes from Pangasius sanitwongsei, assembly GCA_037576675.1. NCBI lineage: Eukaryota > Metazoa > Chordata > Actinopteri > Siluriformes > Pangasiidae > Pangasius > Pangasius sanitwongsei. The sequence continues at coordinate 1,733,894 of CM075017.1, read as the reverse complement.
TAGAAAGTTTATGTTAGCTACTGGAATCTATGCTAGTCTAACCTGTCATTAGCAAAGAAAACAGGCTAAATAAGTTAAACATAACCAGTTAGCAAACTTCCCTCACCATGCTTTTAGATGGAGTTCAAGCCTTCTAGCGGTAAAGGAGACGCCTCATTTTATACGAGTCTTTGTTTACTCCAGCGTACTGAAACATTTTACCGAGGTAGGGCCAGGGACGCTCATCCTCAACTTCCACACTGCAGTGCGGTGGATTATCCATCGTCTTCAGACTCACACAGATAGTTACTACATTGTGTAGCGTGATTAATTAAGTGTAATTAAGATTAATCAATTTCAATAAGACTGGAGTACAACAGAAATACTTAAGTATTGTAATGAAGTTACTGTTTTCCACCCCTGATGGAGACAGCATGTGAGCATGTGTGTGTGTGTGTGTGTGTGTGTGTGTGTGTGTGTGTATGTGTGTGCGTGTGCTTGTATATCAATGTCTGGTTGAAGGGATGTCAACCATGAAAGTGCAAATATAGAACACACCATTAGAGAGTGTTGGCCTGCAGTGCTGTGAATAGAAGCAGGCCACTGAGGAAATCCAGACACGCTGTCCGCGGCTTTACCAAGTTGGCAATGCTGAGCTCATGAGTGTGTGTGTGTGTGTGTGTGTGTGCGTGTGCGTGTACGTGTGTCTGTGTTTGACTGTATTTGCACGCACAGTTGTTTGCCAAGTTTCAGCAGAGGTCATTTCCCTATTCCTTATTACTTTTCCACAGCACGAGGGAACTGATGCTGTCTTGTGCTTAGCTCAGATGTTTGAGCAAATTCGCTTCCCTGTATACTTGAGCCAACTCAGTTTCATTTCAGAGTAAAAAAAAAAAAAAAAGCAGCTCCCCGGTGAATCCTACAGGCTTGAAAATAAAATCTCTAAAGCACTGAATTTGGATCTCAGCAGTACTTGCATGAACAGATATCTCAGATATCTGAACTCCTTTAAAAGAGATTGTACCTGGAGATTCGTTTCTAAATCTATCCTTGTTATTTACAAACTTCTTTATGAAAAAAATATACTGCGTATATCATTTCTGAGATGATCTGTATTTTTGACGTTTACTAATTTCAAAAGAAAAATGTCTACTTTCTATATCACTACATATCTCTGTAACCTTTTGTATAGTGACAAGTTGACGGGTTACTATCAGATCATCCGTCTTTTAACTCCTAACCAATCTAAACTTTAACACATGCGACAGCAGGAAGGAGACCTAATACCTGTCAGTGCAATCTGTCTAGAAAAGTTGCAGAGTCTTGTTAGCATGTTAAATTATTCACATGTAGATCGTTATTTACACACCAGTTGTTTGTCCTTTTTCAATAATAATCGATTTAGGATTGTTGCATCAATTCATCTCATTCTACGAACTTCAATGTTTACCAGTGGATTTATTTAAGTGCATAATTGCACTTCCTTGGGTACTTTTCCCACCTCTGATGCTTGTGTTAGTAGCTAAATATCTGTTTATTAAGCATTAGTAAGCATTACATTAACATGTAATACATGATATGGTTGCGCCACTGGATTTCAATCCACCCACGCTGTCTCTTCTTTTCTTATGTATATGGGCTGGTTGTTACGAAAGCCCTCTGGCGAATGCAGAGTGAAGGGATGGGGGGATGATGGGATATGTCAATTTCTACCAGCTGAAACAGCTCCGAGAGGAAAAGACAAAGTGCCTTGGACATGCCTTTGAAGTTCCCTTCCTGAATAATGTCAGGTGTGCTAGCTTCTCTAAATTAAAGTTCTGTATTCCCGAGGCTTTGACTCTGTTGCATATGTGCTTGCCTGCAAAATGACAACAATACATAAGCAACATGTACTGATTTAAAGCAGAAATATGGCCTGAAAATATATTGCAAACTATTTCACCAGAGGCAGAAAAGACAGCAAATATCGGTGTACATGACTTCAGTTATAACACGCCGACTTGGCCAGTGATGCATTGACTTAATAAAATATTATAATCCACCATAAACACACACAACAGATCCACTGGCGTTGGTCCAGTAGATGAATCATGACGTGCATAGCTTGCAGCGAGAGAAACAACTATAAATTTGTCATTCGGTGGCATATGGAATGCGGTGATACATTCATATATACAGCATATTCATATTTTCTCATAGATAGAGATCGAAGATAGGTTGGGAAGTCTGAAATTGATACTTCATGAAAATCTGCACTTTTGGTTTGTGGTTTGTTTCCAATTTGGTTTCTTTTCTCACTGCACACATTTAAACAAAGCAAAAAGCAAAAAAATATTGGCTGCGGAATGTGTACGGCTGAAAACGTCCTTAAAATCTCTTTCATTCGTTGGTCAGAAAGTGATGGAAAAAGAGTAAACGAAACTTTTACAGAGTGCTCAGAAATCATGTAAAAAGTGCTCAATAAATCACTGGAATAACTAGCTTAAAATATTTTTTGTGTCATATCCATTTATAATTTTTCAGTCCAGATGTCCAGACTATCAGTTTCCGGAGCACTTCAGCTCTGTCGTTTGGCTCAGCTTATCAGCTCAAAAAAAGTTGCATGGCATGTTCACATGGTTCACTTCCTGCAGTTTGGTCTTTTCAGGTTCGAATCACTTTCTCACTGCAATCAAACCACACTAGAGTTCGATTGGTACCGGACTGAAAACACCTCGCTCAGATAGTCTTGGACTGGTTATTTTGGTTAGCGGTGTTCTCACCTTTCTAAATGAGCCGCACCAAAGAGAAAAACACACCAGGGTTCGATTCGAACCGATGTGAAAGCACCCACATACCCCAGGGAGGGTTAGTTCAGCCTCTGGTGGACACTTCTTGTGGAAATGGCTGCAAAATGAAAGCCATGATGACCAAGTTTAATCAGAATTTTGAATAAAAAACAAATCAATCAGCTAAGCAAAATAACAGCAGGAAGTGTCAGTCCAACACACACATGCCCATATGTACATGTAAGTATCCCATGAGGTCCAGGTCTGAATTGTTTATCAGTCCTCTATAATTGGAGCTCTGGCTGCTATCTGTGGTTCTCTCGTGCCTTCTTGCCAATGCATTTCCCACAGTGTGCTCACATGTGACTCCAACCCGGCAGAGACACTTGCCAATTAGGCCTTTTGGGCAGCGTGCTTTGTTTATATGACGCTTAATATTTGTAAGTGTGCTCAGTGGCGACAACAAATCATGCACCATTCGATGACTTCAAACTGGGTGCCAAATTGTAGCACAGCAAGCACATGAATAATACCTGAGAGTGACACGTGGGCTCTAACATTTCACCATTTGAGATAATATACTAGACCATGTTGGAAGCTTATTGTCTTTATTTTTGATGTTGCTGTTGTTGTGATGTAGCTGACACCTCATTGATCTACTGTACCTTCCAGCTCATCCAAAGTCCTCGCTTTCATTTTCTATCCCATGTGTAGTCGTTATACTCATTATTTCATCAGTGCAGAGGCTGACCATTCTGACCCTGACCCGCTAGGCTGGGGTAACAGTACAGAACATTGTCTTCTCTTCTCTTCTATTATACCTTGTTTGGCCTGTATGGCCTCTGTAGCACTGATAAATCCTTTCCAAAATACTGATGACAGAAATGAGGAGAAAAAACATGTTTTTCTATTCCTGTTTCCTCTTGTCATCTCAAGTGGCTAGTTTTACTTAAACTTGTACGGTATTGGAGAAATCCAGTAACACTTTACTTAGGGACATAAGGATGTATAAGCCCTTCATGACAACTGACATAATGTCATCAGGTGCCATAAAGACAGCTTTCATGTTTAATGCCAAAATGTAAAGTGATATTATTCATTTTCTGGACTAATGTATGGCAGAATGTTATGATAATTGACTTATGGTGCATTGTGATGATGATGATGATGATGATGATGATGATTGATGAAATTGTAAAATTATTTTCAAACTTGTTAACCCGCTTAACTCATTGAAAATAGGTTGTAAATAATGTAAATGTTATTACAAATGTAAATGTAAATGTTATTACAGTGTCACAGCAGCGTCATAAGTGTTCATAAAAAAATCACAATTTAAAAAAAAAAACCATTTTACTTAAGGGTAAGAGAAAATATACACTTTTTTTCAGTGTATTGATTATTACTTCTAAACCATCACTATGTAATGGTATTATATATAGTGTTTTTTGTTCATGTGTCAAGCTTAGAGCTTAAGATCGTTTTTCTGGAAATGTCACCTTTGTTTATGACTCCATTTAGTCAGTTCAGCAGCACAGGTTTCTCAATCTGCAATCGATCACAGAGTCTCCGAAATTGTTTAAGCATGTTTGATTTTCTTGGCGATGAATCATATATTGTGAACCGCTTTATGACCAGCAGCAAGAATAGCGCTGAGAAACAGCCAACGAGAGTCTGAGAGGAAATAAAATTCATCTCCTGTCATGCGCAGCAGATCCCTGAATCCAATTTATCATCCATCTATTAGTGCGGGAGAGTGAGGGCAAAATATAAGCACAATAATAATAATGCTTCTATAAGAAATTACTTGTCAAGTCAGATTCCTGGTGGCCCACAGCACTGCTTTACCTCCAGTTCTCTTTGCAGAACAGACAATTCTCTCCACCCTTGTCTAACCAATCAATCTTTCTTCCACAGTTTTCTCATATTTCACAAGGTTACATACTAGAGAGCTCTCACATTTATGTTTGTGAGAAAGCAGGATTTGAGGAACAGGCACACTTCATCTGGGATTTCTCCAAGTGAAAGATGGTGGAGTGTGTGAGCTTCATCTGCAATCGCTTGTGTAGTTTGCACACCACTACATCCACCAAAGAACAGATCATTAGTGACCAAAGATGAGTATTGAGTTGTTCAGTGACTCTGAGAGTCATGTACCGTGTACTCACAACATTCTGTCTCAGATGATGTGTCAACTTGATGACGGTTTATATAAGCATCACGTGCTCCGATAACCACTTCCATTAAGTAAACGGCTACCAGAAATTCTAAAGTGTTAGCACTAAGTGCTGTGTTATTCATTATCGAATAATTTCCTGTTCCTGAGTCAGAGTCAGCAAGGATAATATTGTGACAAGCTTGATAAAAATCTTTGAATGCTTTAACTTGGAATTTATTAGCTTGTTACTGTATGTGACTTCACTTATATTATAGCACTAATAGCAGTTCAAGTCAAGTGGTGCCACTTCACTATTATTTTAATGACTTATCCGGTAGGTGAAATGAACACTAGCAGGAGAACAGTCTAAAAGTATATTCTATATCTGTCTTCTAGGATCAAGAATGTATTACATCCCAAATTAAACTCTCTGTTTATCTACTCCTGAGAACCTTAATCAAAGCGGACAAGTTACATCACTCCACTCACGCATGATAAGGAATCGTCTTCGCTCCGAAAGCAGGTTGAGTCATCCATACTGAAGTGATGGAGCAGTGATTTGGCTGATGTTTAATACTGATCCACTCTCTTTCTTTTTTCTCTTCCCAAAAGAATATGTGACGAGGCGGATGTGATTTATTCTTTTGTACTTTAGCGATGCGCCTGTGGGGTAGAAGCCAAGAATTACTGGCAAAAATTTTTTTTAATCAAGTCAGATGGGTGAGGGTGAAGTGAGGGTGGCTCGTTTATTATTCGGTTAATCCATTACGTACGTGCGAGGTTGTATAGGGGAGCACCTTTGAAATTTGTTGACTGAAAAAAATGGTCATTTTTAATCTAACAGGCTTCTCAAAGTCATTGAAGAAAATAGTAAAACCAAACAGTTAATTATGGTAAATAGGATTGCAGTTTCCAGTGTTTTTAAGGATGTAAATGTGGTAATTGAGAGGCGATCAGACACAGAGGGAACGTTGCAGAATAAGGGATGATCTGTTGGGAACCTCCAACACTAATATCCTGTTTCTGTCTATTGCTCCGGGTCATTCACAGTGACACCTTCACATCTGCCTCCATTCAGCTGGAGAGAGCCACATGACCTCCATCAGTGGGGCATTGCTCAATCAAACTTCAGTTCACATGTGTGTGTGTGTGTGTGTGTGTGTGAGTGTGTGTGCAATTGTTTGCATTCTGCTGAATTCTTTGAGGTGGAACAAAATCTGTTGGTCATGGAGAAATTTACGAAGCCAACGATGCATCTAGGGATGTAACTGATCACTGATACATTATTCAGAATGAACAGATAACATGTTCTAAACGAATACAAATACAGATACAAATAGGAGATTTGTTTCCCTAGAAAGCTCGACAAGCTTTTTGGAAACCCAAAAAGTCACAATAACACAGTGTTATTAGCTTAAAAGGTGCGAATATGACACGGTTGCCAGGTTTCAGAAAAAAATCCAACCTTAACTACAAGTCAAAAACCACACATTGGATAAAAGAGATGCCTTTTTTCCCCATTTTTTTCTCAGCCTCTGCAAGGGAAACAAGTTAACAGTGCTCCGGATGCACTTCTGATTTATTTCTAGAGCCGCTGCTCTATAAAGCCCATTCCGACCACATGCTGTGTACAGGGCAACATATTTCTGGCGCTTTCCTCCAAGTGTGTTACACTGCCCTGTGGTGCAGTTTGAAATACATTGTTGTTTTGAAACATAGCTAGCTTACTCAGTCACATTAGAAAAAAAGTTAGAAAGAATGCCAGAATGTCCCACATGGCATCCACAAGGCATTCCAGTTAATAATAATTTAACTATAACTTAAAGACCCAGGCTGCTGTCTGTCAGTTTATGTCACAGGACCTGCCATTGCACTGCACATCCTACAAACCTACAATCCTATATTTGTGCTTTGATCTGCTGGAGAGTTTATTGGGTGTAAAATAATTTAGGCTTTTGACTGTATGCATGTTGTCATTTTGTATTCATAGTGTTACAGTTTATGGGGAAATCATGCAGCAGGAACACGGGTAGGAAACATAAAAACAGGATAATCCAAATACATGAACAAAAAACACTAACAGGATCAAAACCAGGAAACATGTTAGTAAAGAACAAGGCCTGTACTTAACAGACAGACACCACACTAACACTTTACTATAGGAAAAAAAATACACAGAACACAGAGACACAGAACAGGCGAACACAGTAGGATAATCAACCAATGACATGATGGGGCAGAGACAGGACCAAAAGCAAAGAAAAAAAGCAAGTCATAATGCTAACAAAAGCTATGCGTTCAACAATAAAATATGTTCAGTACCATTGTTTTTGCAGTATATTATCTATATTTTGTAGACAATAGAAGTTTAAACAGTATTAACAGAGATTTGTGTTTTGTTTACGTTTCAAACAAGTTTAAATTGCAAATGTACACTATATGGCCAAAACTATGTGGGCACCTGACCATCACACTCATATGTGTTCATCTCATCCAGATTTATTCCCCCTTTGCTCCACTCTTCTGGGAAGGCTTTCAATTAGATTTTGGAGCGTGGCTGTGGGGTTTGTCAATTCAGCCAGAAGAGCATTAGTGAGGTCAGGTACTGACCATAAGGCATTTGTGGCATTCGTGGCCTAATGGTTAGAGAGTCAGACTTGCAACCCGAAGGTGAATCTGAAGGTCGTGGGTTTGAGTCTCAGGCCGGCAGGGATTGTAGGTGGGGGAGTGAATGGTGAGACCCTTGAGCAAGGCACCAAACCCCCAACTGCTCCCCGGGCGCCGCAGCAAAAAAGGCTGCTCCGGGTGTGTGTTCACGGTGTGTGTGTGGTCACTACTGTGTGTGTGCGCACTTGGATGGGTTAAATGCAGAGCACAAATTCCGAGTATGGGTCACCATACTTGGCCACAAGTCCCTTCACTCACTCATATCGGTGATATTGGGATGTCAAGGAGGTCTGGGGTTCAGTCGGTGTTCCAGTTCATCCCAAAGGTGTTCAGTGGGGTTGAGGTCAGGGCTCTGAGGACACTCGAGTTCTTCCACTCCAACCTTAACACATCATGTCTTCATGGATCTCGCTTTGTGCTCACTTTGTCATGCTGGAACAGGTTTGGGCCTCTTAGTTCCAGTGACATTCTGTACAAAGAATGTCAAAGTCTGACATTACACCTCTAGACATAACATCCATGTTATTTGCAGATGATGTTATTCTCTTGGCACCATCAAAAGTGGACCTCTGACATGTGCTTAACTGTTTCACTGTATTGGCTGTGATGAAAAGCACCTCCAGGTCCAAGGCCATGGTTCTCTATAGGAAAAGACTGGAATGCTCCCGTCAGCTTAGGGGAGAGACCTTGAGAGACCTTGCTCCAGTGGTGGAGGAGTTTAAGTATCTTGGGATCTGATGGAAAAAGAGAGTGACAAATGGATGAGTTTACAGGCAGGAGTGTTACAGTCACTGTAATGGTCTAGTGGTAGAGATGTATCAGGCACGTCTCACTGGATACTGACTCCTGGGCAGACCCAGGATCCACTGTAAAGATTATATCTCATAGTCAGCTTGGGAAAACTTTGGATCCCCAAGAAGGTGCTGGAATCTGTGGAATGGGATAGAGAAATCTGGACTGACCTTCTTAACCTGTTGCCCCTACACGTCCCACTAGGAGAATAACTAAAAAAAAAATGAAACATTGTCTTTAATTATTTAAGACATAAAATAAAATATTTATTATAGAATGTGATAAATACTCTCATCATATAATATGATGTGGTTTGTTATGTTCAGCTTGAATATTTGTTGCCATGGTTTAGATGGTTATGCTGTTGCTGTTGGTTTTCGATCCATTTTTAGTGATTTTAACTTAGGACTCTTAGTCCATCTATGTATCTCTGCACTTACCCCAAGCAAGACTGTAATAAAGAACAGATTTCCATGATAGAGGTGCTTTTATGAAATGTGAGTCGAGAGGTGTTTGTTCAGTGTTTGATTTAAGAATTAGGGTAGATAAATCCAAAGTGTCTGTGGTCTCACTTCTATCTATTTAGTCAAGTGTCTCTCAATGAACTGCTTCTTTTATCCCATGGCAATGCCTCTTAACCTTGTCTTTGCACCCCTCTCTCTCTCCCTCTCTCTCTCTCTCTCTCTCTCTCTCTCTTTCTCTCTTCCTTTTGGATTTTTTCCCTCCTCAAATCATGATCTCCTCTGCTGCAAAGAAAACTCCACCTACTCAGTGCTGCTAATGTAGTCACTGACAGTGCAAGCTCTCTCGCTCTCTTCTCTCCTCTCTTGCTCTCTTCTCTCCCTGACTCTCACTCTGCATTCATTTGCTCACCCTCTTCCTCCCTCCCTCCCTCGCTCTCTCGTTCTTCTCTCTAGCTCCCTCATGCACTGTTCGCTCCAGTCCAGGATAAATAAAGGCAGCTAGGAGGATGTGGGGGGGAAAGAGAGATGTAGGCGCTTGCGGACGGAGCACGATGTTGAGGCGACTATTGCTTGCCGAGTCTCGGCTCTGAGGATTACAGACACTCTTGCATCTGTTCCCTGTCACTCCACCATTCCATCACCCACTGGAGGATGCCCAGTTCTGCTTGCTCTTCTCCTTCTGACAGGACTACTGCACTTTACTCGCTGTTTGGTGCCCGAGACCGACTCATAGAAGAGATCATAGGCTGCTCAGATTGCTGAGACTCATGGAGCCCGATTCCCGACTTTGGTAGACGTTTCCACTTCTTCGTCCCCCTCTTTCACTGGCTTGGCATTCTTTTTTTTGCCAGCCAAAGACATAAGGAGGCACTGGCAGTTCTCCAAATCCATGTATTTCTGACTCATTTGAGGCTGCGATAGTCGGCATCTGACAAAGAGGTAGGAGTTTAAACATCACCATTGCCATTTCACCCGAGTCAAATGTTTCTCTGTGACAAAACGAGTGCCTCAATATTTTTTGTTTCTTCAAATCTCTTTTAATAGTGTAGGTCTGCTTAGTATAATACACACTCCAAAACAAGTTACAAGACCTGTAAGCATAGTATCTCTATGCAAACATTTCACTTTGTGAGAAAGATGGAAGTGATTAAAATCTTTCCTTCTCAGCACCATCTGTTGTATCGTTGTGCCGACCCACATGGAGACTCCCAAAGATGAAAGCCTCAGGGCTTTCGAACATTACACAGGATCTTTGGGCTCAGGTGTTGTCTGACAGGGCAGCAATTCTGGCATAAGGGAAGAATGCAAGTTTATCTAAGGCCATGTTTTGCTAGTTTTGACAAGAATAGCTCTCTCTGTATAACACAGAAACGTTAAAATAACATAAGCTGAACAATTCTAATTCAATTTAATCAATCTTCTGAAATTCTCACTTCTTTTCTTTGATCTGATGTCTGGGATTTTCAGGAAGGTTGTATGAGTACCCCTAGTTATGCTGACCTGAAGATCAGATGTGCTTTAGTGTACACATTTATTTTTATATGTGTTTACTTACACACTCACACATTGCTTCACAAAGTGCACAGAACCTCTTTCTACTCTTTCACTTAAAGGTCATGACAGAAAAGCATTTTTAAAATGTATTTAAGACTGATTTGCCTGTGGACATGGAATTGGTGGTTGGGGGAAAGATCAACTAGAGAATTTAATAAGACGTGTCAGGGGGAATCTGGCAGCCTGTCTTGATGAAGGACTGAGAAATGGCTCCATAGAATGAAATCAACTGAGGAGGAAATTAGACTGTTTTCTTACTTATCGACTATCAAACCTTATCATGCTAACTAGGAGGGCTGAAATGTTTAAGTAAATGTTGCAAGAAGAAGAATGTGCACAAATATGCCAAAATGCCTTTGTGACATGCTGATACACTAAGTGTCAGTGCTAATAGCATGTTTACTCTCCCGTTAGTGTTCAATTTCTGAACTGCTACGATACACAATCATAGAACTGTCACAAGACAGTTTGCCTGACAGTCAAGCAGATTTAGCTAGCAGAATATGTCTGCTCTGGTTTCTTAAACATCTTTCTGTTATGTATTACGGCGATTTTTTTTTTCTTTTCATGATCATGTGTAAATTCTTGCATGAGTCAGGCATATCATCTTATAATGATCTCCATCACCTAAAGGGAAGGAAACTGGATGTTTTTTTCAGTCTAATTAGAATGCCCTGGTTTAATTGGTGGCTTTTGAAGCGAGTTGAAGATGAAGTAAGAGGTTAAGACCTGGGTTTTAACATTAATATGCAAAACCAGATAACTTGTCAACATTTTTTATGTTGTTGAGGAAAAACCAAGACAGGATATCAAACGAGTAACTGCTGAGTAGAAACCCAACAACAGGAGGTATTTTTGGATGCATATGTAATGTTATGGTACTGTATGTTGCTCATTTACATTTGCATGATTTTCTTAAGTTTGTTATTTTTATGCTAATATAAATGAAGCAAAATGCTACTGTATGGAAACTACATACCACTATCTATATCTGTTTAGTGCTCAAAATAAGTTCAAAACTGTATCAGTATTCGGCTTTAAACTGGAAGTGAGCATGGTCTAGACTGGAGATTTTTATGTGAACCCTCACACGATACCCCTAGAAACATAGAGACTTAGTCAATTTTCCAACAACAAGTAATAATTTGCCCAAACAGAACTTTATTCAACTCCTGAACTTCAGCGTCAGCCACATCACTCGAGTTCATAACCAACCTCAACCGGATGCTCTGTCTAATGTGGCTGAGGAACTATTTTTCAAAACAATGACTTTGCCAAATTAATAGAACTATTATTTAGGGTAATCTTTGCTTGGTACTGTTTTCCATTTAAATTAAAATCTTTACAAAACTCTTGAATCAAGTAAGCCATCATCTTTTCATCTTCATGGTTACCCTCCTAAAATAATTCATCAACTAAAAATCTCAATCAGAATAAGATGTGTTTGAAGATTTCTTTTCCCCGACTAAATAAGATATTCAAGATCTAAAACAAAAACAAGTCATTGTATCTTTAACTATTAGATATTTTCACTCCAAAAAAAAAGCCAAGACAGAAGCTATTAGGGTTAAACAATGTATTATATCATGAGGTATCATTGATGTAATAAGAAAGACATGTGGCAAACTAATACAGACACAAGTAAAGGAAAATAGGCAGGTACATTTCTGATTTCTAATTTAATTAATTAAATTTAATTTTGTTTAAGGTCTGTAATACTGTACTGGGTTCATGTCGTGTTTCCTCTGAATACCAAACACGATAAACAAAAGCGAGGTAACCATTTTGTTCGAGCCAAGAAACACCAAACGGTTCTGTCATCTGTTCTTTTTGTGTAATTTGTACTTCAATTGGACAATGTGTGTTTAGTCTGTCTATTTTTCTTTCTCCTTGAAAGCCATTTCAGAAAAAAAAAATGATGATAGAGTACTTAATCCACCTCATTCACATTCATTACGTCATGAACTCTATTTCATGTGTGCTTTCTCATTCACTTCTGATGATGTGCCCGATATCTAATGGGCGTGTCACTCTGTATAGTCGCCTCACACCACTGTTATTGACTGGCTGCATGAAGCTACAGTCTGGGTTTGAAAGAAATCAGCCACAGCCCCACTTCTCGCTTCTTCACACCATTCTGTGTGTTTTTCTCACTGTTTTCTTAATGGTAGACCTACCCCAGATTCTGAACAAACAAACATGTATTGATTGAAGGCTAATGAATTGAATTGTATCGTATTGTATTGTATCACATCTGAGTCAGTAGTATCGTCAAATATAGAATCTTTACCTTATGAATTGAAAATGTATCGTATCAGGTTCAGTGGTATCGTCAAATAGTATTGAGACAACTTCATTGTCTTAAAAATGAAAATCATGTTGTAGCAGATTCAGTAACATTGCATCGTTGCTTTATGAGTCTAAATCGTATCGTATCAGATTCAGTTGTAGTTGTTCCTCTTCTGGCTGCTCATGTTAGGGGTCGTCACAGCAAATCATTGGTCCGTATATCTGATTTGGCACACTTTTTACACCGGATGCCCTTGTCCTGATGCAACCCGCCCCAATTTTATCCGGGCTTGGAACCAGCACTGAGAGCGCACTGTTGCATGCAACCCTAGTGTCTGGGGTTAGTTCCCTGGCCAGGAATCAAACCCGGGCCACAGTGGTGAGAGAGCTGTGGCCTAACCATTAGTCCATTAGCAGTATTGTCAAATATCTAATCGTTGACTTAAGAATTAAAATTGTACCTTATCGTATCGTTGAAGATTCAATGGAATCGCCAATTATCGAATTGGTGCCTCGTGACTTAAAATTGTATTGTATTGTTTCAGATTCAGTAGTATCATCAAATATCGAATTGTTTCCTTATGAATTGAAATCGTATCCTATCAGATTCAGTAGTACCGCCAAATATCAAATCGTTGCCTTAAGATTTGAAATCCGATCGTATTGTGCAGAATCCTGAGGTTTACACCACTGGTTTTCAAATGTGTACTGTATTTAGTAGTTTTTCCCAGAAAATCACTATTGTTTCAGCAGGTTGTATTACATAACCCTGGACCGAAATTGCCTCTTTTCTCTGCAAAATAATGAGTGACCAATGAAACAGAACACTGAAAAAATCCTTGCACTCACTTCATACCTTATTCTCCCTACATCAACATCTTTAAAATGAGACATTACGTCCCATCTTTCTTAGTGTTTTGCTCCAGGAAACAGTATCCTCAAAAATGACATTTGTCAGAATCTCATCAAAAACCACTTTGAAAGAAACGGACTCCATTTACTTTGTCAGTTCTGGCACATTCAAGCCCACACTGCTTTTCAGTGGTGCAGAACAAGCCAGGTAGATCAAACCTCCCTCCTCGTCCTTCCATCCCCAATCTCCTTATATTATTTATTTCTGTCTTTTATCTTGCAAAAGCTGTCCTGCAAGTCTGCAGAGGAGAAAGAAATCTTTGTCAACACTGACATTCTCTGTGTGCATTGTGGAGACTCCTGTATGTTTAGGGTTGCTCGACAGCGTGAAGATGAATCGGGCGAGGCTCGCTGAATGCTTTGGCGATGGTGCTGTGTAGCGCATTCACTTTTCTTGATTGCTGTCTGCAGAAGTGCATTGATGATTGTGCCACCATAACAAACGTCACAATGTGGCCTCCGGTGCAGAGTTTAATCTCACAAAAAAAAAAAAACAATAAAAAAAAAAAATGCAACGTGTAGTTTTTAAGCAGGTCGAGGCAATTGTGCAGGACTCATCTGATTAGGTGCAGGAGTGGAGCTAGTACAGAAATACTTCACCTAAGTAAAAGGCCATTTTTTTTCCCTGCAGGAGGAAAAAGAGTGGATCATTGATACATCCACCAAAAGTAGAAAAAAAAAAAATCATGGCAGCAAAAGACATCTTACTAAGAATGTTTAATGACCTTTTAGGAATGAATGATATGGTTCATTATCAGCAAAAACAAAACTTAACTTGCTAGCGAGTTTAACAAGCTCATTGGTAAATCCAACAAGAGATAGAAAAAAATACAAAAAATAGAAAAAATATTTCATGGCATTTGAGTTTTTTTTAGTTATGAGTACATGAAGGCCAAAATGAAAATGCAAGGAGCCAAAAAAAAAAAAAAGAAAAGAAAAGAAAAAAAGTAAAAGTTGTTTTCTTGTACAATCTAAATAATACTTGAGTAAAGTACAAATCTTCCAAAATAACACTTAAGCACGGTTATGAATCCCAATTACGCAAGTATTTCCCACTCCAGGAAAATATGTCCATATATGGCAGTTATTTCCATCGACTTCAGATTAAATAGAGCTCACACGTTTACCAGCTGCTGAACAGGAAATGAATAACATCCCATAAATAATGAATAATCAACTATTTATGTGTGTGGTTTGTGGTTAATGGTGTAAGGAACATCTTCAGGTATGTTAATGTAGGAAAATGGATTATAGATCACATCGACTGTATGAATGATGGTCATATTTACCTGTTGAATGCTTGGCCGCGTTGACTAATGAGCTTTTGGAATTACATTTTCTAATCCGGCTGATCTATTTTTCAGGGTTGAGGGGATCTAGGATCTTAATAATGGATTATACTCAAAACTTGCTTGAAGCAAGCTGGGTACATTTATCTATTATACAAAATCACACATTATTTTTGTGTGTATAGTGTAATGAATGGCGCATTTGATATACATTCTCCTCCGGTTCAAAATACTGAAACGTGGCTACTCATGGAGTTTTCTTTCCTAAATGGTTATCGTTTAAAAAAAAACAAACAAAAAAAAAACATTTTTGAGGGTTAGAATGATAATGGATGATTTCTGGCTGTCTGAAGACTCCACAAAATGCACGGCATCTTTACTTTTTTTCCTTTCTTTTTTTAATTTTACAACTACTGAACCCATTTATGTTCCTCTCAAATCTAATTTTATTTACCCACCACACTCGTGGCCTCTTCCATCTGGTTTCAGTTCCTCCTGTTACAGTCTGGTGCTATTTAGTTCTTGCAAATATATACGTTTCTGAGATTGATTTTGTCAGAGGAAATGGATACCTAGGCAGATCTATGAATATACTCGTGAAATTGAATCAGCCTTGGATATACAGCTGTAGTGCAATTGATTGCTAATATGGTACCTTAATGCAGGTGTCTGGCTCAGAATGCTGCCTGTATTTTCCTGTCAATAAGTCACCACAACACTGACCTTGTGCTGCACCTGCTCTGAAGTAACGAGTACTCGAGTTTCGAAGCTGTTTTTCCAATTTGAAGAACAGAGGAGTCTCAAAAGTGGGTTCTAGGAACAGAGAAATAAGTCAGCAAGGTCACAGGTGTTGTTTTGCTTCTTAGTTTGTTTTCACACTTGTGTTTTTTTTTTTTTTTTTTTTTTCAAAACTTGGGACCTGTGGTTTTAAGTGTTTCCCATTTGCTGAAGTGTGAACACTGTTTTCGAACCCAGGAGCGGCCCAAAGAACCGATCTCTGGACTGGTGCTTGTTTCACCTGATCCGTGGTGAGGGCCAGGTCATGTGTTGCAGCTATCCGCTCTTGGCATTCCAAGTAACGTGATTAGTACAACTTGTCACCTTACTTCCTGTTTAAAGTTTCCTGATACTGGAGAAAACGCTGTAACACCTTACTGATATATCAAACCAGATATTGAAAGGATTGGAGTACTGTATTTAGCTCACATTTGTGGTGCGAGTGCTGGTTAAAGGAGTCAAGAATGGCTCCTTGTTTGGAGGTTGTCAAGCATGATAACTTTCTGTGCATCCAAAAAAAAAAAACACTGTTCAATGCTTGATTGTTGGTCTATCTGTCCATTTTCCATACCATTTATCCTACACACGATCGCAGCGAAGCCTGGAGCCTATCCCAGGGAACTTGTGGCACAAGGCAGGGGACACCCTGGACGGGGTGCCAACCCATTGCAGAGCACAATCGCACACACAACAGACAATTTGGAAATGCCAGTCAACCTGTCTTTGGGCTGGGGGAGGAAACCGAAGTACCCAAAGGAAACCCCCGAAGCACGGGGAGAACATGCAGATTCCGCACATGCGGGACGGAGGCAGGAATTGAGCCCCCAGCCTCGGAGGTACGAGGCAAATGTGCTAACCACTAAGCCATAGTGTCCCTCCCCCCCCACACCTTGATTGTTGGTGCCAAAGGAAAATAATAATTAAAAAAAAAAAACAGCAAAGGGATGAACCTAACAGAGTGCCTACCATTTTCCAAACCAGTGTACACAAAAGTGACGAGCCCAAAAAAAATCCCAAGTCTGCATTCAAGTATTTGGTCCAACTGTGAAAACGATTTAATATGCGATATCTCTGAATGCACGAAAAGGACGCCAACAACAGCTCCTCGTTTGCAGGTATTCAAGATGAGAGATGAGATGAGGAGAGATGAGATGTACTTTATTGTCCCTTTTGGGAAATTTTCTCATCATCATCATAGCTGCAACATTCAAACGCATTCAGCCACATACAGTACATGAAATTGATTAAAAAGAAATAAAAAGGAATTAAAGCAATTAAAAGAAATAAAAGCGTAATAAGAATAACAATAATAATGTTCCTGCTTGATGAGATGCCATGCATCCAGAAAGCACTGGGCTTCTTCATTTGAGTGTTGATACCGAAGGAAAATAATAATTACAATTAAATTACAATAAATAATAAAACAGATGAACCTAGAACCTGGGGATGGACTTGAGTATTCGGGCCAAGCGTGAAAACGCTTTAATATGCACAAAATGGACACCGATAACAACAACTACTACTTCTAACTATTATTATTATTACTACTGTAATACACTTGGTGAGGTTATAGCTGGAATATTTGCATAATGATTGGCATTTAAGCTGAAATAGTGCTAAACATAACCAGTATCAGCAGGTCTACATCAAATTCTGGTCTATATTTAGTGAATATTGTCTCTGTGAGTCAGGATTCTACTTTAAGTCATATGGAACTAGACAGCATTGCTGTCCCCACAGACATACGTACAACCACACAGTTTTCAGAATCCAGTCCTCTCTCCACACACACACACACAGCCATCAGACCCACAATCTAGCCTCATCCCTCTGCTACCCCCCCAGGGCCTTCTCAGTCTAATGGAATGTAGTCTGCTCTCAGATCCGCACACTCGCGGAACAATTACACCGACAGATTCATTTAAGTCTGATCAGCAGACTCTGCCTGTGGACAGAAGGCCTTTACTGACACCCCAGAAGACAAGAAGACAGCTCGTTCTCTCTTTACCTTCATCCTGACTGTATCCCACCTCCCACAGAAAATGACTATTTTACTCAGAAACAAAAAACACATACACTGCCCTCCAAAAGTTTGGAAACGCCTGAACAAAATAGGGTTTTTGGGCAATATCAGCATAAATCCTCTT
>CM075017.1:1674551-1704881 GCA_037576675.1 Pangasius sanitwongsei | reverse complement strand
AGCATCTTCAGCTCTGCTACCTCTAGCTCTGACTCCTGTCTCTTCCTCAGTGACACTGTCTCTAAACCATACAGCATCATGCGAATCGTTAGCCCAAAACAATTCACGCATTGGAAAAGCAAGACACTTTTTTCCCCTCAGAAACAAGGTCACAGTGGTGCACACACATTTCTGTTAGGATATGGTGCAAAAAAAACCAAAAAACATCCAATGAGTGGCAGTTCTGCCGTCGGAAATGCCCTGTTGATGGGAGAGATCAGAGGAGAATGTCCAGCTGACAGGAAGGCCACGCTAACTCAAATAACTGCGCTTTACAACCGTGGTGAGCAGAAAAGCATCTCAGAATGCACGACCCATCGAATCTTGAGGCGGATAAACGACAAAAGCTCACCGAATCTGGACATTTGAAGATGAGAAAATGAACAGGCGTGGTTCTTGTAAATACGAACGAAGGTTGCGAGACTTTGGGAAAACATTTACTCCAACTCATTAAACAGATATTGTCCTGGTAGCATTCAATGATCTTGTTTGGGAACTATTTGAGAGGAGATGACAGATCTTTTTTTTTTTTGCGTTTAGAAAAGCCATATGCTTCTTATGCACGCTCACAGCTGTTGATGACAAGTTGCACAACAATCTAATTGGAGAGCAATGAAATATGAGGAAGTGTGCAAGGCGAATTCCCTTGTAATTACAGCACACAGAGGAGAGCTTAAAGCAATTCTAATGCGCTCAATATCACTTTACAGGGAGGAACGTATCCTTCTCTGGAGAGCACAATACACAACATTAAGTTCTTTAATATGGTTTCATTACTTGGGTGTTTATAGCATGTGGGAACAATATTCTGTATGATTATACAGACAACAGCAGCCTAGCAACAAAAGTTAGCCTGCATCATCATTGGTTTATACGAGCTCATAAAATGTATTTGTTCTCGAAGCCTTTTTTAAAGAACACAGTGAGAAAGCAGTCTTAAATGAAACCTCGACAGTAAATATAGAAGACATTAAATATGTTTACACTGAAATGTTTGTGATGTGCTTAGCAATTCTGGTGCTAAGGTGACGGTCGGTGCTGTATTTGTGTTATTTCTGTGAGAAGTTAGTGGTCGTGTGCCATGCTGATGTCACAGCGGGACAAAGCTCATGTTACTGCTCGTGCATTTGTAATGGTGTTTAATAGGAGAAAACATTTCAGCTGTCACGAACTCGTCCTCTTCATTTTTTGTTTAGATTTCACTCGTCTTTATTTCCATTGACATTTTTTTAATTTCATTCTCATCCCCGCCCATGTCATGTGATTGGTCTGTCTCTCTATCGTGTCGCGATTAGTCTGTTTCTACCCACCTTTGTCGTTGTTTCATTGCAAAGTCTCGTCTATGTTTTTTTTTTTTTTTTGTGTGTGTGTGATTCTAAGCCTTTATTTCCTGTCTTTCCTGGTAATGTTGATGATCATGGATACTACATGTTATTTACTTCTAATAAACAGCTCTTGCTTGCGTCCTGTGTCAACTCACCGTACGTTACGTCAACGATCTCAAACATAAAAGATACAACTGTTAGCTCCTAAAAATCAAAGAACAAGAGCTTCTTTTCTGACTCACCATTTTCTAGCGATGTCCAACATTCATATTAATAAGAAATCCAATGAACTTGGAGACATGCAGCACAGCGGCAATGCAGCTACGAGTTACAGCAGAGACTCGGCTTGGCTGGTTAGCAAACTACGCGATGACACGATGAAGCACGATGCTGATGCTGATGTTGGTATCAGAATGAAAACTGAAGCTTTGGAAGCTGATCTGTTTGAGCAGCGTGTACAGATGAGGAGGTGAGAGAGCTGACCAGAACTATACGAATAAAGCTCTGCTGCATCAGTCTCTTTAGGTGGAAATGAACGAAGCACTAATCCCCACTGGCGCCACTATCAGCAGGCTGTTCAACAGCATTGTGGGTAATGTAGGAAACTGTTAACCAAAGTAAAAATAAACCAACCTGTTGAAGCGGCAGCAGAATTTCATTCCAAGATAAAGAGGATAATTACAGAAATTAATATGCAGGTAACCGAAACTGGATTTTTTTTCCCTTTAATCTTCAGATATGATCGTTGTGGCACTCAAAGGAAAAGCACCGTATCACAGCCGAACACCGAGCAGACTTTCTCTTAGACAAACTATTACCCGAGGAGGAATATCTTTCTTTACAAGTTTGGTAATATTTTGAATATAAAAATGAACAAACCTCCCGACATTCATTTCACCCATCAGTCTTCCCGGAGTCTTGGTGAATCTTGGAACCTTGAATATTTGTCTTGTTCACTGGGAGTCGTGTCGGCTGAGAGTGTGTGTGTGTGTGTTTGTTGTGGGGAGCAAACACTCAGCTCGCCGTGACCCTGGTGAACCTCA
Organism: Pangasius sanitwongsei; assembly: GCA_037576675.1. Taxonomy (NCBI): domain Eukaryota; kingdom Metazoa; phylum Chordata; class Actinopteri; order Siluriformes; family Pangasiidae; genus Pangasius; species Pangasius sanitwongsei. The sequence continues at coordinate 1,702,474 of CM075017.1, read as the reverse complement.
GGGCTAAGGGGCCGACACAAGACTCACGTCTGCAGCGTGGCTTACTAATGACCTCGCTCTCCTGTCATACTCTTATATAGAATTAGTCAAGTGTGTGGGAAGTATGGATTAACCACCGTGTTGGAGGAATTGCAATCAGTGCATTTGAATTCTGATGCCTAGATTATAGCCTCCGAGGGTGCTGACAGACACTCAGAGTTACAGCTGGAATATATGAGTTCGGAAAGCTATTTGTCATGGAGGATCAGATGTGGTGATGCTTGAAGTGTGGGCTAAAACATAAAGAGAAACGTAATGTATAAAAATCAGATGTGAGCGGAATCACGTGGCACGTCTTACGCTGTTTTGCATGCCTTCTTTCAACTTTGCTCTCTTTCATGACGGGAAAAATAAACACTAGCGAGAATATATTTATCATATCATACCTTTCAAATATGTGCCTCTGTAAAATGTGGTTTTCTTGAAAATTAATAATGTACCCGCAGCCGGGAAATAAAACGATACATGCAGGGTAGATAGGACAAAGCGGCAAACACGGTGACATTTATAAATGTGTGTTCACGCTATCTTTGAGGGCCAAGTTAATTTTTGCTTGACTTTTAAAATAAAAGTAAAGATGAGGCAGTTCTGTGGCCAGTTCCTTGGCCGTGCAGCGTCTAGTTGATTAAAGATGCAAAACCTGGGGAAATGTTTACAGAGAGCAGAGAAAGCCCTGCATGACAATAAGTTTTATACACAATGTTGTGGACTTCTGGCCAGATCTCTTAACAATGTCTGGAATATTTGGGCTTGTGAGGTAATACTTCTGTTTCGTTATCATCTAGAAATGAAAAGCATTGCGGAGCCACATCTAATAAACAGACAATGTCCTAAGGCATTTTTATTCTGCTTCTCTCCTTGTTCAATTTATGTGAATGTACAATGTCCTCCAAAGGCACTTGAACGGAAAAGTCAAAGATTTTCTCAACCATTTCAGATTAAACACCAAAAGACAAATAAGAAGCAGAAGTATAGAATGTCATTTTTTATTCAGGGGAATGTCTAGACATTTCAAGTGACATAATGAAAAGTGCTTTTATGCCACAGCACACAAACCTAGCAGCCGTGCATACTTTGCTCCTTTTTTACTCTTTTAGAACTGCTATTGGAAAATATTTGGAAAATGTGTTAATGTGTTAAATAAGTGCCCTGGAAATTTTGCAGGATACACTCTTTAATAATACTGCATTTCAGGTACAAAAAATATAAAAACATTTAAAAAAAAATGGTTATATATTTCAAAATCAAAGAAATACAATCAGAACTTAATTTGTAAAAAAAAACAAAAAACAAAACAACAACCTGCAAGCAGTGATCTGTGGGGTCCAAGCACCGTTTGCAAATAGGGCCCCCAGTGGCCAGTTTTTGCCAAGTTGCTTAGAAAAATAAAGTGACCATAGATGAACATACTGTAAAAAAAAAAAAATCATGACAATTTCTTAATGCAAACCCTGCGAAAGCTGATGACACAGTTATCTGAAACTAATTTCTTAAGGTGTCCTCATAATCATTAATCTTTATTGGCATATGGTGGCCATGTTGTTTATGTTTTTGATCAGTATCGAGGTTCAGACTCTGCTGAGTATTCTGACCATGAAGTTGTGAAGAAAGGCCAAAGATCCTAGGACTAGTTCGCCAAAGTGTGCTTCACATAGCATGCAAATTAGCTCAAAATCTAAGTGGGCGGTGCTCAATGGTTATTGAGGCTGTTTTGTTTGGGAGAACCCAAGGAAGAAGAGGAAAAAATTTGACTTAGAGTTCACGAGATATGCAGTAAGATGTAAAACACTGTGCTATAGCACCACCATGGGGTTGATCTCGTGTGCCTGGTTAGCGGTAGGGATTACTGTCTTTTGAACCAATTTCATGTCTCTGTGTCTTTGGTCTGCATGATTCGTTTTAAGGAATAAAAAGAAGAAGAGGAAAAGGCTGAACAAAAAAAAAATAGGGGTCCAAGCACCAGTTATGAAGAAAACAAAGGACGTGATGATCAGCAAAGGGAAAAATGTCCTGGGAAATATGGACACAGCACCGCTCCAACAGCGCGATTCATGCTAAACAGCAGTGTTCAGTGCTGCCATATAGACCTAGCGCCTGTAGCTTTGATACGATGACTGCGGTACTCTGCTGTGATAATTAGAGGAAGGCTGGGGGTGTTGAATGAACATTACATCTGTAATTATCACGAACGAAACCAAACTAGAGACATGTTAAGCTTCATAATACACGACCTCACGAGGCACATTTTGGCCCTAACACTGGGTCTTACAAATCTATCACGACAATCAAGCAATTATAACCATATCAACAACAACAACAACAACACAAATACACAAATACCCAATACCCATTGAGGAAAAAATAACAAACTTAGCGTATTAATCGAATATTAATTAGAAGTCAGCTGCCTTTTTTGGCCATTTAAAGAAAAAAGTCAACAAAGTTTCGAACGATGCAAAGACAAAACCGCTACTACATTACTTTTTTTAAATTTTTTTTTATTAATAGTCCTGCAAATTTACTGTATCCATGAAAATAATTCTGCAAAGCAGATGCTCGATACCTGAGAGGAACTGGCTCCTGTTCTGTGTACAGATGACTTGATGCTTTCCATGCTGCAGTCAACTTCATGAAGATTTGCACCATCATGGGTGAAACCCAAGTGTGAACTGTAAGAAAGAACTCTACATTGTATTCCAATCAATCAGAGTTATGAGTCAGACTTCATGGATTGTGGGACAGGAGTGAAAAACACAGTCATAGCACACACCTCCAGGCTGTTAGTAAAGATTTTATAGGACATTGACAGGGTTTATTAATTTGGATCAACTTTCAATAATACAGACGCTATTCTTATCATGATTATAATGGGCCCTTTTGAAATTGGCATCGATTTTAGTAAGCCCATCAACCTCGATTGATTCATGCGATGACCTGTGAGATCGATACACGCCTCGAAGGTGTTTTAGGGTTCGACTGTCCAATCAGGATTTGTTTCAGATATCGACTCTGCGCTAATCCGCAGCACTGCATGCAAAACTTTATCGCAGCTTGCTTCTCTTTTCTCTCTCTGCCTGTATGGAAGAGAACGACGGATCAGAAATGACCTCTGCGTGCGGAAATGTGCAATTTCCCGCTACCAAGGTGATGATATTGTAGTTCTGTTTCAATTTAGTGAGCACAGAGGAAATAACAATTGGAATAGCTCGGCAGGGGACTGAAGGCATTACCATGCAAAGCTGAAGGTTTTTAAAAGAGCACTCAGGAGTCCTGCCACATGTCAATGCTTTTCTCTTTTTTTTGAACTAATATAATGGAATCCAAAACAATATTAAAGCCTTTGTAATAATATCCACTGTCTGTAATGCCCTCAGATAATTTAGGCACTGTGTGTGTGTGTGTGTGTGTGTGTGCTATTAATCTTTTAGCCAATGAGTTTCAGCACTGTGTAATCGAGCTACAAGTCATTGCATGGGTCAGAAAAGGGGAAATAAGAACCCATAATAAGTTCATCAATGCTTCTGCAGGCCAGATACAGAATGACAATTCACAGCAAATGATGTCCAACGTTATCTTCGAAACACTTTTATTATACGCATTACGCATGCTGCTATGACTTCCAAATAAATAAATAGTTACAATAACAACTGCTAACCAGGGTTTTATATATATATATATGTGTATAAAGAGTCATACTACAGCGTGTCCCAAAAGTCTCCATACAAAGGGGGAAATTAACACTTTTTAGAGAAATGTCTTCCAAAATGTTTCATACTTAGTTTACATTATATATATATTTTTCAGATAGCCTTTAAGAACGCCTTTGACAAAAGAAGAAGGTATTGAAATCATCCTCGCGGTTGGATCGGGAAGCTGTCGCAAGGTTGCGATGGACTTTATCAGGAAACATGGCGAGCACATCACACACGACACTGTCGCCGAACTTATTAACAGATTCAAAAAGACTGGAAGTGTTGCAGACCAACCGAGAAGTGGACGTCCACGAACATCCACTGATGAAGGCACAACCAATGTGGTGCTGGCAAACACATGCCCTTGAAAAGCACTTTGAAAATATTCTGTTGTGTAGTGACGAAGTAATTCTACTTCTTTTAAAAATAGTTTTCTAAATACACTGCAGTTGTACTTGCTAAGGACACCGTTATAAGATCTGATATCCATTCTATTTATGGCCGTTGTTATGCTTATGCTTAGTCCAGGAGTGTTGGCTTTACCGTTTGTAGGAAACCGACATTGTTTACTCCGGATAATAAAGCCATCATTCAAACCTGCGTAATTGCAATTTTGTTTAAAGTCACAAGAAAGAGTCTATCTGCTTACCCTAAACTGATCTTGCTTTTAGACTGATGAACAGTCGAATGTTATGTACAAACTGCTTTGGAAAACGAGCCAAGCGTCTCACCCACACACTCACACACTCACACACACCCACACACGCACAAACGTTGCCTAATTTGTGGTTCTGGAACACAATGGCAATTTAGCCCAAGTGCTGCACAATGTCACCTTCCATGCTGAGCTCTAACGTTAGATTACAGCCCCATCACAGCCACCCTGAAGCTGCCCCTTGAGCAGGGGGCTAATGTAGTGCCGATGTTGGCTTGCAGTCATTTGGCTGACCCCAATGACGGCCGATATGTGCGATATTAGAGGCTAGAGAGAAAGCAAGAAGAGGGTGAGCCAAGCCGGCGACACCCGTGGCACTTTATCAAGCAACGGTGCCGTCCTTTCCAGCAGCTGTCACCTGGTCCACTCTGTCAGTGTCAGATGTTATTTCAAGAAAGCTAGGACGATGTGTTTAGCTCCTGGCATGTACTCGGGTTCATTCATGAGTCATACAATGCTTCTTTCTGTATTTTTGGGTGTCAGGTTGCTTTATTTTTTGCCCTATACTGATGTTTTCTATCGAGTGGAAGCAAGAGACAGATTTCTACGCAGAATTTCAGTATAGCATAAAATATCTCAACCAACTCACATTATATTCACAATATAATTGCCAATTTATACTTTTCGCTTATAGTTTTTTTTACATTTATACATTCCATAGAGGATTAACGCAGTGACATGATCTGGATTTAAACGTAAAAGTGTGCGTGGCCTGAACCAGTTTGCATTCTTTTCACACCAACTACTTTAAGCCACACTAAAAATCCGCCTAGTAAATTATTAACCAGTATGATCTGCAGCTCATGGCAATGCATTTTAAGAATGGATGTTTAAATCTACAAGTAATGCTCATGAAATTTGCTTAGCAATCTCTGGTCTGGTCTCTTAAGAATTTCCGCATAAAAAAAGACCCTGTAACTAATATTTTGTGCTATTGCTCTGTTGTAAGCCTGGAGGTAGATAAGAAAAACTTTATGTGCCATCAATCTCCATAAGGCGTCCCTTCTTTTCCCTCTTATTTGTATGAGGCGGAGTTAATGGAGGCCTTACTCAGCTCTGTAGTAAACAAGGTGATAAGAAATTTCTTTTAAAAAGCGCTGTCTCCTTCTACGCCACTGCGCAGAGCTGGAGTACTCCCGATCTAGCCCAGGTTTACTTTTGAGATAACGCCAGACAGGCTTCGCCACAAAAACCACCAGGGAACGTAATCGTTTTATCCCCGCAATTTAATTTAGGATGATAAGTTTTCTTGTGCAAGTACTCTGAAAAATGAAAAAAGAAAATATAGAAGCTGTAATTTGAAATGAGGCACACAGAATTTAAAGCAGCCAAGGCACCCGGCGCCTGGAGTTCTTGCATTGTGAAGGTTTGAAAGATGGAGCGCCAGAGCGTTTACACGGCGCCCCGTTGTCTGCTTGATGAATGACTGGGTCTGTGGGTGTTTCCTCGTTGTTGTTGATGCTGAAATGGTAAAGATTACCCCTCGTGGATGCAGCAAAGTGATCCGTGATCAGTCTCAGGAGCAACACGCTAACCAGATTCAATTAAGCGTATCACTGCAGGGAAACTCAGGCCAGTTTCTGTTAATAATCAATGCAGGCTTTTTTTTTTTTTTTTTTTTTTTTTTTTTAAACACACAGATGCCCAGGCAAAAAGTCCAGTCGTTAATAAGACATGTAATTTTCTTTTTTCTTTTATTGCTAAATCCATTTCAGTTCATGGAACACGGTGCAGTCTGAGGGTCAGACACAAATGAGGTATCACTGTGTGGGCAGACGATCTGATCATTATTTTAAATGCATGGACGTACGGGGAACAGCAGAGAGCAGAGGGCAGAGGGCAGATGGGATATAGATTCGATAATTTACAACTATACAAACTTCTTTCTTTTCAGGGGTCCATAACTTTTGCAAGCTCACCTCAAGAATCATATAGACTAGTAATATTAATGTTAATAATATTAACAACCCATTCGATAAAACCATCGAATGCTCCAAATATACACTGTAATAAATGCATTGGACAATTTACGGGCAGCAGAGTTAATAATTGTAAAACATATTAAAAACATTGTAAAATATTTACAGGCAGCTACTAGAGATGGAAAAAGGAATATAAACGCAACAATTCCTACTCTAAAAATGCATTTCTTCTCCGAGTCCAATTCAAATCTTTGCCATTCGTTACAGGATATCCGATATCCGATGTTTTCTCTGATGTGTGACCCGCCATTTTTTTTTTTTTTTTCTGGTTCTAATTTGAACTCTCTTTGCTAAGAAAACACTTTCTTCAACAGTTCTTTGGACAGTTAGGGGATCTACATGAAATGGTTTTTCATCTCCAGTTGTAGGGTTCTACTGTGTGTAGAACCTTTAACGTTCCTCATGATGAAGAATCCTGAGCTAGAAATGGATATCTGCAAATTCACACAGAAATAGCCAAGAAGCTCTTCCTCACTAGTGACTATAAGCCTTTGATTTTGTGTGTGTGTGTGTGTGTGTGTGTGTAGCCCAAAGCTTACAAGTGAGAAATAATTTCAGTGTTCATTATCCAAAGAACAAGATAACTGATCTAGTGTGGGATGCTAACTTCCTTTTGTCACTAAGCAGCCAGCAGCCGAGCTCATCATGAAAGACAGCGTGTAAAATAACTGATGTAATTACAAACTAAGAACAACAATAGCCTGGCGTTTACTTCCTTGCAAATTAAACAGAAAATAACATGCTAATTCAGTGTCTGTTAGAAGAGAGCTTCTTGATGGTAGGGAAGAAGATACTCTGCTCGTAAACCCCATCTTCTCCATGGCTCTGACTTGCTCTCTGTCCTCCTGCAGCAAAAAAAAAAAAAAATCTTCATTTATAATTTTTCCCAAAATTAGCTGATTTTTGAGTTCTGTAGCTGTTTAGCGCTCCAAATATTCATATCTGTATTCAGAGTTAACACTAACGCTTGCAGAATTTATCCAACTCCTGAACATCCTTTCAGGAACAGTTCCTCAAACTCAGCTACATCACTCGAGTTCGTCAGCCTTAAATGGACGCTCTGTAAGCTAGAGAACTATGTTTCAAAACTACAACATGTAGTGTTTGGGTTTGTTACATTCCAGATCGCTGGAGACTGCGAAGCTGAGACGCAGTGCTGCTGCGAGTCAAAATGGCGTCCTTTAAAGGAAAGGAAGATTTCCTTTAAGACTTCCAGGGAAGATTTTCATTTAATTTTTTTGACACCAGCAGAGATACGCGGCCCTGTGCGGAGGTCTCTAAGGAGAGACGGTTCTATATAAAATATATATAGAAAAGTTTAGAGAAAATAACTTCTGGTTCTTAACCCTTTAAGAAAGAACCAGCATGGCGTGAAAGTAAAAATGCTCTTACATGATTTAACAAAAAACAACAACAACAACAACAACAACAACAACCTCTTATTCAAATCTGTATTTATATCTTTGGGCTTAGAACACATTATCTGTTCAGTACAAATTATATAATTATATTCGTTCACATACACAGTGGCACACATTCTCAGATTCTGTTTGACTCTACATTGCCCCTAAGTGTGAATGTGTGTGTGTGTGTGTGTGTGTATGTGTGTGTGGGTGTTGTACCAGTGTCCCATCCAGAGTGTATTCCTGTCTTGTGCTCAGTGTTCCCAGGCTAAAGTGCTTACTGAAGATAAATGAATGAATGAATGAATGAATGAATAAATTAATACTAGCAACAAGTTATTATGATTAATGACCTGGACTTCATGATACTCAATAGTGTCTATTAAGTCCATTAAGCTAATAGGTCACTATTAAGCCACTAAATCCTCTTTTACTCAACATGACTTGGTCTTCTGAGTTCCCTGATGGCCCCTAAACCTTGTTAGAATTTCCGAGTTAACTGCTGACATAATAATGTGTAAAATAACATATAGTTAAACAAACAAATAAATAATCAGAAACAATTGAAATAAACAAAAAACAAATATAAACAAGTATTCTGAGTGTTTTGAGCTTGTATGTCGGAGACAGTGTTCCTTTTATACCACAGCAATTTGCCAACAATTACAATTTTGAAAGTATTAAAAAATTTAACGTTGCATTTAAAAAAAACAAAAAAAACAACTCTTTATATTTATGGAACCTCTGCGAGACCCGAGTCTTCAGGACAGAGGACTTCTTGCTTCCAATTTGCAGGTTTTTTTAAAAAAAAAAAATCTCATTAACTTACAGAGAGAGAAAAAAGAGATCCTGGTGACCAAGAACTTTTACAAACTGCCTACGCTGGAGACTCCTTTCTTACTGACAATGCTAAATAAACTTCTCCTAACAGAAAACTTCACCATATCAAAGAATATAAGCTTCTTTACGTTTATATTCTTTATAAAACAAGCGCATAAGTATAAACCTGTCATTTATGTTCCAGTCATAATCACCGTCAACACCTTTTGATTTTGAGAATTCATGGTATGAATCTTTGTGATCAAAAGACATTCTTTGTTAGAAGAAAAATGATTGGACCATCATTCGGGTATGATGTCATTGCGCATGTCGCACGTATGCTTCATAACATTCTGAGCCTCCGCACCGGCGGTGTTAAACGTCTTCCCACATCCCTGGTGTTATAGTTTTAATTTAGTCCATGCAGCCATCATCCACATAATCCCTTGTACAACATGAACGTCAGGATTTTATTCGGATTCTTATTTGCCAGCGGCTGTACTGTATCTATGAGAGAAATCAGCGATGAGTCATGTGTATTACGCACCACCTTGCTTATAAAGAAGCAGATATGTTTATTGCTTGCTATCAGTCTATGAATAATTGAATACCCTGAGGCCTCTATGAACAAGAGCTGAAACTAAAATAGTGGATCAATAACCTGCTATTGAAGGCAAAAATATAATACGGCAAAAGAGTTTACTGCGTTACTCTCCCACAAGATATGTACATATATATATATATATATATATATATGTATGTATACGTACATATCTTGTGGGAGAGTAACGCAGTAAACTATATATATGTTGTAAATACTGTCTCTATGTGGCTCAGCATTGATGATTTTCAAATGTGATGAAAATGTTTTTATTTAAACTAATTACGTTGCAGGAGAAAAAAAATGTACCTTGATGCCATGGTTAGTCTTTGCGCTCACGAAAGGCATCGATTCTGTTTTTTTTTTTTTTTTCTTCTCAAGTTCTTTATATCAGCCTGTGTCAGTGTATCATTAGAATGACTGTGTCCAGAGTTAAAAGGCTCCTAATCGCACCCCTGACCACTCTATCTGGATAAATCTCATGATCATTATTTTTTCACAGGTTGCTTTCAGCAGCATGCAGCATTGTTGTACTGTTTGACTACAGACTGCGGATCATCTTCTGACTAATAGCTGTAACTATATTGCAAATATATTGCAAATACCATCCTCTACAATATACTGCTGTTGTCTGGCGGTGATATTCTCGGCAAAAACGACTCAGTCCTCTGTCTGAATGTGTGAATTCTGTGACAAGGACAAATTGGCCAGAGATGCTTTTTTTCCAGTCTCTGAAGGTCTTCCTGAGTATATTTAGCACGGTAAAGTTATCCTGTGGTAACAGCAGACATATTTTTAATGATCAAATGGTCTTTCAGCTTTTCTTTTTTCACTTCGTGTTCACCAAAAAAAAAAAAGTTCATGGTCCAGTCTTTGCCCTTCCACAATGTTGCAAGGATTTAATTGGTGTGATTACTTGGAGACTCTTGCATCTTGAAGCACAACAAAGCCTTTCAGATTGTGACCGTGGGCGAGGAGCACAGTGCTGCCGGTTAATGTGAGCCCACGTTATTCTAATGCCATGGCCCCACTATCCCGCGCCTATGGAATCCGGGGTGGAATCACTAGCTTGGGCTGCTTTTGATAGGACAAGAGCCTGTTTTGGTGTTCCCAACCTCCGGACGCTAGACAAGGACCTCGATTCATTGCACCACACCAGAGATAGCCCTTAGAGGATTCTAAGATCTCGCAGACATTAAAACACCTCTGTAATGAAGGTCCTCGGTGGAGAAAGCCAGCCAGAACCTGCGTTTTATTACATGGCGGGATATCAAGGCCTTCGGTCAGACAAGCAAAGGTTGCATGGACGGACAGGTGTGCTCTTAGAGCCAAGCGGTCCTATTATGCCTGGCAGATTGGTCACGGGTCATCCAAGGCCAGAATGGAGGGGGAAAAGAGTGAGTAGATGTTTTTATTCTTTGTTTTTTTTGTATTTCAGTTGTAATTACAGCACAACCTCAGCTGTAGTGACCACCATCTGGGTCATTATTACATGTGGTTAGTGGGCTATGGCTGCCTAGGTGCTTTGTTGCTCAACATAATGGCTAAACAAGGAAAGAGAAAAAGCCAGGTGTGTTGCATGAGCTTAACTAGCAAAATGATTTTTTAAAAAAAGCCCTCGAAGTGATGCCTGATGCATCTTACAAATTTATATGAATCATGAATATCAACTGTTGCAAGAGGCTGTTGTTTCAGTGGTACAATGACCATCACCATGTAACTAAATCTAAAGTTTTACTCCAGTACCTCGGCTCTGATTTATTAAGATCCCGAATAACGAGCGTCAAATTGCATGTACAGTGGGATAAAACGCAACACGTACCAAGTAGGGAGAGAAACGATATGTAATCTGCATCTGCACATTTGCTCGTTAAGCATCGCACAGATTAAGAGCTGCTTAAAAAAGTAGAATCCAGACACAAAACGAAAGCGGGTGAGATGTTTTAATAGGGTGTGAAGACAAAAACTTTTAAACAAGGTTCTTTTTGCACGCTCTTGGCATCTCTCGAATATAAATCCAACTTCACTGCAGTATTATTAAGTTATCATTCTGGGGATTTTTCTCATTATTTTTCAGAAGCTAAGCTAGAATTTTGCTAAAATGACTAAAAGTACTAAAGTCATGGTACAGTTTTTTTTTTTTCTTCAACTCCCAGAGATTGTCTTCCACAGATTTAACACATGCTCTCAAGACATATTAATTTACACACACTATCAGTTTCCAAAATGGCTTTCAGGCTGCAGTAAATAAAGTTGCGGACGCTAAATTAATCTGTTTGCATAGACGCCAAGCCACGTTTGACAGTTTTAAGTAGAAACGTCCCAAATTGCATATTCATTAATGCAAACACACACAAAATGGACAACATTTTGCTCATTTCATAGACGCAGTTCTCTGTAAACCATGTAAGGAAATCAGCTTGCAAGGTTTTGGGTGTTAACAAGTTTGTTCATATCTACAAATGCAAAACGTAGTTTTATCAGGCCCTTGTTTTTATTAGTATTTAATAGGGAAATATGGAGTGTTACATGTCAAATACTAGGTTTTAAAGTACGCATAGTAAGTTGTGTGAAAACTACCAGGTTTGTAGGGCAGAAAGCAATAATTTAACAGGTTACAATTTAAGTAAGGATTATACTTTTATAGGAAAATAATCTGCAGCCCCGTGCAATAAAACAGCACATCCTGAAGTGTTTTATTGCTCTTATACCACAGCGACTTGCCAATGATTACATTTTTAAGTATTAATTAATGACGTTGCTCTTTTTAAACATTATTGTTATTTAATTTAACAACACTGGTGTTTAATAAAGACAACTGTACAGTCATTGAAGTGGTGAAGTTTTTGGTTAGGAGACATTAATGTAACTTTTATGGAAGGAGTCTCCAGTGTCAGTGTTTTGTAACAGGGAGCAATTTCCAGGCGTGGACAAGTTGTGTGAGACCAGGTGTGAGGCAAGTTAGTTTCTGTTCTCACTTACATTATAGCAGCTAGAAACACCAGTCTCACCAGTCTCTCTCTCTCTCTCTCTCTCTCTCTCTCTCTTGAAGTTAATATGAAATAAGAAAAAAAACAAAAACAAAATTAAATTGTCCTCTGTCCTGAAGACTCCTCTGTCCATGGCTGGAAATTACTCCCTGTTACAAAGCACTGACACTGGAGACTCCTTCCATAAAAGTCACATTAATGTCTCCTCATGAAAAACTTCACCACTTCAACAACTGTAGGTTTTTCTTTATTAAATAACAGCACATTTAAAAAAAAAAAAAAAATCCATTTATTATTAGACACTGAAGTGCCCAGTTGTTACTACAGACACAATAATGTATTAGAACGAGTGCATTAATATGAGCCATTAATTAATCCACAACTTCTGGTAAGCCATGAAAATGGATAATGATGTAACAGTAATGAACTTAATGAACAGATAATAATTTACAACTTACAGGTAATACTTGATGCATTATGTGTTGTGTGATTGTGTTCACGTGAAAAAAAAAAGACCACATATTTCAGAACATGATGCTAAGAAGTAATTTAAATGTAATAAACTGTACCAGTCTGTACATGCATATCTGATTAAGATGATATGATTGAAAAGGAGATTGTGACAAACATTATAGAGGTGTAATAGCATAGCATTTTGTACAGTGTACACTTCAAAACACCAAATTATTAACCAAATATTAGTTGTAGGAACAACATATTTATTCAGATAAGTACTTGTAGTAGTTATAGCACAACTACTGCTGTACAAATCTAATAGCTTATGCTTAAGTAACTATATACTTTAATATCCAACATGCAAGGTATGTACCAGACGAGTCACTATGAGGGGAAAGCGATATGTGAAAGTTCCTCGTAGTCAGATTCGGGTTACGCAGGTACTTTAGCGGGTACTTTTACTTTACCTGCTTGTTCATGCCTCCACTGATTTGTCTTGAATCAAAAAGGTTTGCAAAACGATTCACAAATAACACTAGCGAAAAGTTGTGAGTGCATAAGTATTCACCCCTGGTACTATGAAACCCCTGAATTCGTTATTTTGGAAAGACATGTGGCTACAGCATCACATTTACAGCTCGCTAATGAAATGAAGTTTGTTACTCTTTTGTCCCTGAGTGGAATAACAAAGTTTTTTTTTCTAACTTTCAATTCAATTACAGCCCACAAGAAGATTTTAATTAAGAACACAGATTGTTAAATCCCTCAATTCAATCGCTGGGCTGGGTTAGAACGTGCTTGAGAAATCTCTTGATCAACATCTCTTGCCTGAGAAACATAAACAGACAGATGTTGTTAGTGGACTCAGACTTTTTGAGCCTAGTGTACAGGCAGCTCCATGTGTTTTGGATTGGGTCTGTAGTGACCGGAGCGGAGTGGAGCAGAGGTAGGGGAATGAAGTGCACTCTGATAAAGGTCAGCTGATTTGCTGCACTCTGACAGATTGAGCGTGGTACACTTGAGCTTGAAATGTTATTTCCCCGAGTTAGAGACACAAAACTCCTACTCACACTTAGTATGATGATGGCAGTCTTTCTCAGTGGAATCTCTTGTTTTACTTTTGCTTTTTTGTGATATCTACAGGCACAGTGTCCCCCACACATAAGCTAGAGCACAACAGAAAATAGTTTCTTATGTCCCATGCTTAGTTTATAGGTCTTTGGTACTGTCCCATGCTTAGTTTATAGGTCTTTGCTAACCTCCCTTTAACACCGGCTGTGCAACAACAAACCACTTTATAAAATCTTGCTCAAAACTGAAATAATTGTCACTTTTGTTGTGAGGCCAGCAGTGGCTCATCTTTAGGGGCAGGAGGAGAAGAGCCATTCAACAAATATTAATCTTTATAAAGTCCTCATTCTCAACTCCATGCGTTTTAAATTCCATTGAAACAATAATTACCTCTCTTGAGTCATCAACAATTTAAAAAAAAAACAATACTATTTGACAGATATAAGCTGATGTTCTGTTGCTTTTTTTTTTTGCCTTTTTTTACATGCAGCGTGTTCACTGCTCCATTTAGCTCCATAGCATCTAGTGGTCAAAAATGGGAACTGCACTAATGAATAGAGGCCCATTGGGGCAGGAATCAAGCTGCCCCATGCTCGCTTCATGAACATTTTCAGGCAAAGTGTAAGTGCAGACAGTGTGTCTATGATGTACAGAAAATGGCTTATGGAGTGGATAATGTGCGTACATCAGAAACGTGCACGTGTGCACCACGGTGACCTTGTTTTCCCACACAGAGGGTGAGGAAGAAAAGAAAAAAAAATGTCTCGCTTTTCCAATGGCTGAATTTTTTAAGCTACTTTCAGGTCCTTTTGGGTGGTTTTTGAGATTGTAGTTAGACTGGAAGTTTTGCTGAAATCTGGCAACCCTGATTAATAATATTATCTCACCTGCTGTATGGAACACAGTTGAACAAAGGTACTAGGCTTAAAAGCCGCTAGACTGTAGGCTGGATGACTGTATGTTGCCGACTCTCAACTGCTTATTACTCTAGAAAATTCTAGATAGTAGCCTATAGCGCAAGTCAAGTGTGAAAGGGTCTTGACTTCATTTTGCTGAGGCTATGTTGTTATTAATGTCGTCCTGCAACAGCAAAATCTATGATCATGAGCCGCTCCTGGATGTGTTCTTAACCCAGTAATGTGGTCAGTGAAAATCTCGCTCACAATTTATTTATTTATTTATTTATTTATTTTTGGCAAAATGATCATCATTTTGCATAATGCCACATGGAAACATTCACAAACAGTATATTGTTCGTCTTATTCGTCCACCGAGCATTCAGTGGAACGCTTTGTGGATAACATAGAGAATAATTGCTCACACACTTCCCAGTCGCGTGATAAGTTTGCATTTGTGGAATATTTAAGTCAGACACAAATTTCTTAATTCAGAAAACATCTCACTACTAATGCACCCTGCTAAATCAAATCTTCACCGGCAGTCAAATCTCTTGAGGTGAAATTCATTGTAAGTAGCTGGTCTAATGCTAATTTGTTTTGTAAATGTATTTGCGTTCATAATCCTTAGCAGGCCACCGCTTCGTCATTAAGAGGACAAATTGTAGCTGTCGAGAATAATACGGCACGGCTTAATGGGAATGGTTATGGTAGATTTCATTGTTTCTTGCATTTAACTGTGGATTTGTGACATCTTTCTTGTGCTTCCGTTTTGAAAGCAGGATTTTTTTCCACATTTCCTAATTGTGAATAAAGCGAGGGATCGACTGACGCAAGTGCGTAACATCAGCATTAGGGTAAATCTGTGAATCATTATTAATATTCCAGACAGGAGGCCGACAACATCATGCATAAAAACAAGAATCGACGAGATTTCACAACGAGACAAAACTGCAGGAGGTTATTAACAGACAAAACGAATGAAGGCATGACCTCGGAACACATGGGCATAATCAGGGAGACACGCCAATGACAGGACAGGGGCGGAGACAAGATTCAAATAGGGGAAAAAAAAAAGCATGTGACAGACCAAAAACACATGGATGGATGGATTAAAACGACACATGAACAGCAATCATCGCACTGAGATGAGGAATCCGTGACAGAGATACTGGAGAAAGACGGAAGAGCAGATTAACCGAAAGAGAGATCAACACGAGGGTCGAATGAGGGTGAAGTTTCATTGGTATGCTAAACAGGTGGAGAGAAGCTGTGAACGCTGTGTGGTCATGCAGAATGAGAGTAAGGAGGGGGTCGTGAGTCTCAGGCTGAATGCAGAGACGGATATTTGAAGAGCTTTGCTTGTGTATTTCATCAGGCCTATCACAAACAGATGCGCTCACTGGACAAAACAGGCTTTCACCAATATTTTCCCCCCAAAGGTTTATTGGGGCTTCATCTGAAATCAGTACATTTCTGTCTTTTCAGGACTTGGAAAAAGTTAAAGATGCCTTTCAAGTCTTCGTGTTTAGATTATATTTTGACATCAGCAAGATTTACAGTTGGTAGGAAATGCAGCACTAATAAACGAGACCACATCACTTCAATTCTGGTGTGTTTGTACTTACAGCATCCAGTTTTTCCACCTACCAACTCCCACCCACCAGCCAGCTCTCCTCTGTCATATAATGGCTACCAACCAGGGAGGGCGAAGGCTAACATGCGCTTCCTTCGAGACACGTGAAGCCAGCCGACTGCATCTTTTCAAACTTTCGCATCACAGGGCAGAATAACACAAAACAGAGGAAAGAGCTAACCGCCCTCTTCTGCATACATGACCTCACAGACAACCACGATTGGCTAGTGTCGCTGTGATTGACAAGGAAGAAAGAGTATGCCCTTCCCACCCAGACAGCACTGCCAATTTTGCTCTCTGGGACTCCTGGCTACAGACGGCTGTGGCATTGTGCCATTCAGAAGCGAGTTTTATTGTTTGTTTTTAAAGCTCTTAAAGCTTTTAAAGCCCTTGCTCCCAGCTTTCTGAGGTCTTCAGAGCAGTTACTATTGGCCGTTCCACAGTCTCAGCTTGAAGGCTAAGGGTGACCGTGCCTGTGGAGTGGTTGTGCCGAGGTTATGGAACAGCCTCCAACTGGACATCAGACGTTATCGTTTTTATGATGATTAGACTAAAACACCAAAAACACACTTTTACAAATTAGCATTTTAACCTGTGTTGGTTGCATCATATATAATTCTCACTGTACCAGTGTTTGATATGTTCAGTGTCTTTCCTTGTATTCAGTGTCGAGTTAAGCATGCAAAGTGATAGAAATTGCCCACAATATTCAGATCTCAGACATAACTACAGATTTGTGCTTTGCTCGTGTTGCACGCAGGAAGCACTTTGCTAAAAATCGAGGCATTTCTCATGCACAGTATATACATTTCTGACTTGAACTTATGTCGATTTTTCTTCCGTGATATTGACTTTAGCAGTATTTCCGAGACTTATTTTTTTAGTTTGTTCTAACTACAACATTTCACCAATAATTCATGGTTTCTTTAAAGTAAATACATGGAAAAAACACTGAAAACAAAACTATGGAATGCCATTCAAGGGTAATATTAAATTTCTTGTATAAACATGACATCATTTCTTGATTAATTAATTGATTAAAGCGAGCTGCAACTGTAGCAGATGAGTGCATGGTCGATCAGCTTGTCCTTTAAACCATTTTCTTTTATGAATAATGAAAGGATAGGCATTGTTTTATTAGCCTACATCATTCCCACAAATTCATAGCCTCTTTTTTTTTTTTTATATCTCAAAGCTGCATTAAATGATCATTTAGATTTTTACTATGTTGGTGCACATCTGCTTCATCTCACAACAGCAGATACAGGATTTTTGCCTATAACTCTCTGAAGCTGCTGGCACAAAATATTAGGCTACTATCAGTTCTTGGTACTGGATCAAGTGCTATTTTATAGTCTGGCAGCCAAGTTCTTCTCTGACACTTTTTTTTTTTGGCCAAATTGAGCCATAGAGCATGAGCTGCACAGAGCTAATATAAATAATTTAAATAATCGTCCAGATAAACACCTGGGTAAACCAATTCTAAATGGAGTATAAATATCCCAGTGGAAATATTTACATAAATTTCATATGGATAGGTCTTAAAATTAGCTACCCAGAATGAAAATCCAATTATCACAAAGAATTCTGTGCCACTTTCACAGAACCAGTCAACCCCCACCACCCCGGTGGAATGCTAAATCACACCTCCACTAATGAGGCTTACACTAACAAACCATCTTTTTTGTACCCGAGTTGTGATGCTATTTCAGACGTGTTGAGGTTTCCTTGAGCCCCAGGCAAGCTGTATGCGTCAGCTTCTGTAACACGGCAGCTGTAAAGTTCACTTGTCAGTCTCTTGGCTTCTCCGGTCTGTCTCCTCTCTCTCTCTCTCTCTCTCTCTGTCTCCTCTCTCTCTCTCTCTCTCTCTCTCTCTCGGGGCCCTCATGAGTCCCCTGTGATTTGCAATCAGGCTCCAGCACATAAGTCCTCCTGCTTGTTTACTCTCTGACAGCCCGGCAGGCGCCATTATCTTCACGTTCATAATTTCCCCTCCATTTATAAGCACCCCAAAAGCCCACCCCCTAGCGAAATAAAAGGGGCCATAAAGAGAGAATGGAAATGGCCCATCCTCCATAAAAAACGTCAAATTTGTTTAATAGATAGAGCCGCTCAGTCGGTGTGTGTTCTCAGGGTCCAAGCTGGAACCCAAACGTCCCGCTGAAGCGTGTTGCGCTGACAGACCTACATCATCGAGTCATCAGCTGCGGCGTGCTGACGGCAATTTATCTGATTGCGATCGATGTGGTTCTTGCTGTGCACTTATTTCCTTCCCTACCTCAGAGCATGCCAAATAGCGGGCTAATGAACAGCTATTAGCTTTTTTTTAAAATTTTTTTTTTATTTTAAGATCGCCGTCTCTTCATTCCCTCTTCATTTAGATGAGGATTTATCTCACAAAGGGGTCTTAATCCAAACAGCGAGCGCTCAGCTTTACACCGTGTCTTTGTTTACCTTGAGCAAAATGCCAAAATCACTTTGGCACAGAAGGAGTGAGTCAATGACTGGAACCTCTCCCAATTTCTGTGACACGTTCAAATTCACCCATGTTTTGAAATGAATACAAAGCTTTGTATTAAAAAAAAAAAAAAAAAAAAAACCCTACACATACCAAAAATGTAAAATTGAGTCCTGTAAGTTCCACAGCAGATTTCGACTATGTGTGGAACAGCTGATAATGAATCCCAGTACTTCTCACTAAACAGGATTAGAGACTGGAGAAAGAAAAGGGGAAAAAAAAAAGAAAACAACAACAACAACAACAACAAAAACACAATACTAAGTAAGGGCACAAAGTTGAGAGGCCAGTTCAGATTTGAGTTTACAGGTTTTTACTTTTTCCCAAACTAGGCAGGTAGAAATACCTAATTAAGTAAAAGAGTAATTATTGGTAGATGAAAGCTTAATGGTACATTATTCAAAAAATGTCAGTCAGGGTGTCATTTTATTGAACTCCTGATTATTCTCAGATGGCTAGTGGGATTTAATGAAAGAAGTCCATGATAACAACAACACGCAGGCATTCAGCTTGATGAATCTGGAAATTGTTCTACCTTACAAACCCCAATCTGGTGATAATGCATCATACTATCATTAGATCCTATTTGTATATTCTCTGTCCATGCTGCTCCTGTGTAAAATGCTGGCTAAATTCAGCCATATATTCTGTAATCTTGAAGTAATCCATATCTTCAGAATGGGCATATGGCGAGACAGCAGCACAGATTGGATAAGGCATTTGCAATTACTCTGAGCAGCACAAAGATAGAAAACGATGTTGAATACGGAGCACATAGGCGTGCGTGCCTGGTCCTTAACAAGTTGATTGATGCAATTAATTAAGCCCGTCTGCACTTAATTAATATTTAATGGTTCATTTCAGTTCAAGTTACACGCCAGCTACAGATGCTACAACTGTACAGGAAATGCTCTGTACTCCAAGGTAAAAGGAGGATTTTGTCTTTATATGAAACTGTTCATCTCCTTTGGCTAAAATTACCCGCTAACCTTCATCTTTAATACCAGGTTTGCTGATGCGGTCAGGACATTAATGAGGAAGTGCGTAAGCAATTTACAGAACAAAGGGCTGTCTGTAAGGGCGTGTTTACCGTGGCCGTTTTTAAGGAAAAAAAAAAATGTTATCCCAGACTCCTCCATTTTACACTGAAGGCAGCAGGAGAACACAAAATAGGTACTGCCAGCATATGCATAAAAAACACCATCACATGCTGAATCATATCTACAGTAAACAACATAAAAGGATTATTTTATGAACATCCCTTTTTTCTTTAATATGCCTAGGGTGGGCAGTTACATAACCCTAAAGAGCAAAACATCCCAGAAAATGAATTTAAATAGATAAAAATAAATAAATAAATAAATATATAAACAGATCTGCAATATAAATACAGTATGTGCTCTATTTACCAAGCAGACGATGGCTACTTGTGATATTTGGGAGTTAAAGGAAAACAACAGAGGAGTGTATGAGTTACGTGCAATTCTGAATTTTCTGACTTCAACACGTTTTTCTCACGTGACGACCAGTATTAAATCAAAACGCTACTGTCTGAGAGTTTGATGAAACCACAATGTCACACAGAATTTAAGGCCAATATTAAATGCATATATGTGAATGAATGAATAGCGTGGTCCCTTTAAAGTCCTCCAAAACATTTTATTTTTCTGCGTGGATGATAGCAACTTAAACAGAGACATTGCTTATGACAAGGAACGAATATTTTTTATGGATAGAGTTAGGAACAACGCTTAGTTTTTTTTTAATCAAGCAGATGAGTTATCGGTCAGCTGCTCTTTCAAACTCGTGGCGCGTTTTCTTTGCAAGAGGGAACAACGAATTAACAAAAACGTTGGCACTGATTCTTTGATTTAATTCATTGATTTAATTTAAATAATGCTGGATCAAGTGCTATTTTATAAGGTGCTGAATAATGATGTTGGAAGCCATATTGTTAACTTAAACTAAATTTGCAGTGATTACTGTAATAACTACAGCTAGGACCATTCATGCAGCAATGTATTGGCGATATCCCGCATTTGCTTATTTGACTGACGCTTTTATTCAAAGTGACTTACAATTACAGATCTCTTCATTTTTTTTACATTGCTTTTATGTTACATCATAGTAGAGAAAAAACTGCGATTTGCTTCTTCGGTCCCCTGTTTTTTTTTGTTTTTTTTTTCCTCCAGGCTTAAAATTTATTGAGAAACCGCATTTTGGATGTTTCTTCTCAGCAGCCTTGGAGGTGTGAACTACACATGCGGGTAATTTTAATAATCTGAATGGACCACCTAGAAAATCAACTTAAGCAAGTACTTAACCCCACTCTGAATATGAGGAACTTTCCCTCTGTAGTTATTGACGTAAGTCATTAACCCTAAACAATATAAACAACTTTATTTTCCACACCATTGTAATGGCCACATCTTTCTGCTTTGGACATGGCTCTGCACTTTTTCAAAGCTGCCAGTTGCAAACTAGCCTACTAACTCTATCTCTAGCTAGCTAGCTAAAATAGAGTGTAAGGAACAAATGGCTAGTTCAGACGTATATCTTATTATTCCATCCGTGTATTCCATGTATTTTATTATATGCAAACATACAGAGAAACAGTCCCTATTATGAGTTCTCCAGCTAAACTAAATCATAACTTGGGTTCCTACTAAACTAGAGAATAAATAAATTCTTCGAAACTAAAACTCCTGAATCCATTGCTGAATCCATTAGTTTCTTTCAATCCTGTTTGGTTTGTTTACTCCTTCACACTCTTACTTTCTCTCTCTCCTATTCAGGCGTCTGTCAACTTGTAGTCAGACTTCTTTCATGCCAAAGTTGCCGTGACGTACATTTGATGTATCTAAGCTGGCGTATTACATTTGCATTCAAATTTCCTGTCAATTCCAGGCCAACATTGCCGACTGTGAATTATTACTACATTGTATTTGAGAATGTTTGGTCTTCTGACTCATGTTTTTCCCCCATTTTAACACTGTAGCTTTAAACTCATGTTACCTATGCTGTTACGTGTTAGATAATGGCATCACTGTTGTTTTTCTAAAACAACTAAAACCTTTTTTCCCTTCAATCCACCTTTTAAAGTTATTTTAACTCTTTTTTACCGGAGAACAAAAAATGGAATTTCCGCCTGTTTTCGGGATGCCCGTGTTCAGCATCGAATTTATTACCCATCACACTTCACAGTAGTGGTCAATGGTAATGGTTATATAAAATTAGACACTCAGTGCTTTAAGAATTTGCAGTTTTTCCATAAGTATTTCTGTTTTCACCTAGTCTACTAGAGGCAATATATTTAGAGAAAAGTTCCAAAAAAACCCCAAAATGGTTGTTTTTTTTCACACAAATGTTTATATCTTCAAAATATATGGTGATATCAATCCCATTCCCAAGTGCTTGACCATAAGCATCCAGAATTTGAAGGAGTTGCCTTCAACCACTAAAATTCTGTGTAAGGTTAACCAGACAGAGGTAAAAACATCTCCAAATGGTACAAAACCTCTCCAAATGGCACAAAACCTCTCCCAATGGCATAATGCCTCTAGAACTGGCACAAAGCCTCAAAAAATAGCAGACAACTTCTAGAAATAGCAAGCATGGCTAAAAAAAATGGCACAAAAGAAGATGTCCAATTGGCACAAACACCCAACAAATGACACAAAAAAATGTCTCGAAATGGCAAAAAAATGAAATAACAAACAGCAATAGCATGAAACTCAGTTACAAAATGTGCAATTTCACAAATAAAAAAGTTTGAAACGTACTCATCTCATTTAGTCTTTATTGAAATCAGCACCAGAGCCCTGTTAGCACTGTTACATGTGTAATATAGGAATGCCGGAGGTGCTGTTTCCACCAGTTTCATTACAGAACATTTGTAGCGAATTTTGGCAAGGAGGAAGCTCAGCAATAATTGCCAATACTTTGCACAAAAGAGCTCCATCCATCAATTTGTGTCATAAAAAAGTGAAACACTTTATTATCCGCCCAAAGTTGGGAGTGCTTAGAGGATGGAGTTCGGCATGAAGCTTCGTGTAATTTGTCTTCATCACATTCCCATGGTTTCAGAAACATGCATGAGAATTCTTCCAAAACCAGTGTTTTGTAAAGTCAGAGACATCCAACAACTCGCCAGTTGTTGGTAATCGTAATGATCCTCTCCATTACCGCTCCATTTTATGAACTCTGGGGCAGCTCTGTGCATCAACTAAACACGACTTTAGAGTAGAATTGTGTCTCAGTACCTGAAATGAATTATCCAAAAGTATTCAGCAGCCACTGGCCCATAACACAAACTTAATTTGGAGTAGCTTTTTTTTTATTGTTTATTGTTTATGCAAATTAGGTTTGATTTTTCTAAGTGAGCCAGAAAGAAAGCCGTTGGTCTAAGAGTAACTTTACAAACTGCTTAAAATCACCATTCTTCAGTCTCCTTCTGTTTTCTTTTTTCAGCAATTTGTTAGAGAAGCTGTTTTGGATGCTAAACAAACATTTTGGATGCTAAAAACGTTATTCAATTTGTCCTTATGGAAGAACATTTTAAGGTTCTATATAGACATCGACAATAGAGTCTTCTATTTGAGGAAACAAAAAAAACCTTTAACCATCCTCAGGTGATTTTTTTTTTACTGTTTTTAACATTAACCCTGCATTTTTATTAATTGGAGCAAATTTATAATTGATATAGTCACATTCATTAGCATTTAAAACGAAGCACTGTTTTTTGTTTTTTTTTTCAAATTATTTTTAGACTTGTAATGCTCTGATAATAAAATGTGTTCCCATAAGCTCTTTTTAAGCAGAGTAGAAGGAGACAACGGTAAATTCAGATATTAGGAAACTACTACGACTGAGTGACTGCCTAACGCTTAACTGATTACAAAATGCCTCAAGTGGCTGGAATTAATAATTCGAACCACAGATTAAAAAATGCTTTGGAGGTTTTTTTTTTTAGTGCCAGAGCCCAGTGGAGGCATAGCTGAAAGCTGCACTCACTGTACCTCCATTAGGAAAAGGCTGACACCTAAAAGAGATGTTGCTGCAAGGCATCTGCCATCATTTATCTGTTTCCACAGCTGGAGTCATCCGAGGGGAATATTGACGGGTCCCTGACATCATTAGGAGAGACAGGAGTTTGTTACCAAGAGCAAACACAGCACTGATCTTAGTGAGACTGTTGGTGTCTTGAAAGATTTTGAACTTTGCATACAATAAATAATAATTAAGCTCCAACTTAATTAATGCAAAGGCTTTAAATCGTGGAAAATGAAAGTAACTAGGAACATTAAGCACAGAGGACGGGTCTACTCGTATTTTTTGTAATTGTAATGAGTGATTTTAGGAGGAGTTTTTTCAAATTTAATTAACAGGAAACATGACTGACAGGCCTCTGAGACACAACAGCGGCACATGACCGTATATTTCTCGTGAGGCAGAACGACATTAAAAAGACATGGCCTCAAACAAAATGAAGTCAAGACGCTATCACATTTGACTTACGCTATAGGCTACTATCTAGTGCATTTTTAGAGTAACCCTGTAATAAGCAGTAGAGACGCCACAACATAAAATCATCCAGCGTACAGCCTAGCAGTTTGTTTTGAACAGTTTTAGATTTGTACATTTGTTCAAATGTGTTCCATACAGCAAGTGTGTTTCCCGAAGAGCTAATATCATTACCCAGGGTTGCCAGATTTCAGCACATCTCAAAATCCACACAAAAGACTTGAAACTAGCCCCCTAAAAAAAAATCAAGTGTTGGAAAAGGGAGACACATTTTTCTTCTTTTTCCTCAGCCTTTATGTGGGGAAAAAAGGTCACCGTGGTGCGCACGCATTTCTGGTGTAAGGACATTGTCCACTCCATAATTCGCTTTTCCCGTCTCCCAATCTTTCAATATATCTTACAATAGAAATGCTTCTGTACGTCATACACACACTGTCTACACTTACACTTTAGCTTTGTTTGCAGAAATTTATTAGATTTAATTCTATAATTCTAATTTTATAAAACGAGAGTATTTTTAAACTATCTCAGATTAGCATAAAAACTGTGATCCTGGCAACGCTGTAATTAACTGTCCTGTTCACTGCTCGTCCTCCACTGAAAATGTTCAAAGAGCGAGCATGGGGCAGCGTGATTCCTGCCCCGATGGGCCTCAATTTATTAGCGCTTCCCATTTTTGACCACTAGGTGCAATAATAACTCTAGCATGGTGAGCATGCTGCATCACGATCTCGCAACATCTAGAAAGGCGAAGAAATCAAACTGTTGGCTGATCAAGAGAGATAATTAGTATTTCATTGGAATTTAAAATGTATGAGTTGTGAATGAGGACTTCATGAGGTTTTCCTCAACAGCTAAAGCTCACAGCTGGTCTTTAAAGTAGCGTGGCTATTTATCAGCCACCGCAGACCATACAAAGCTCTTCATTTTTTTTTATAGTCCTACCCTGACCATTGTGTCACTGTAATATTTTCCTTCAGAAAATAAAACCAGCTTTGCATGGACCGTAGGGCTTTCCTCTGAGAATGTGCGATGCCATAAACCAATCTTATAAAAGGCAATGAGACAGGAACTGGTGGGTTCATTAAAGGAGCCGTCCTCTGTTTTCAGTCATTTTTATTCACCCCTTCACTTTATTTGTTTTCTGATCCATTAGACCCGTGGCAGCGACATAATCTATTTTTACAGTTGCCTTAGCCTGGTGGGGACTCCGAGCACTCCTCAGAAAGCCAAACGCATTACCAGAAATTTCCACGAGGCACCCCTCATCCCTCTGTGATTCATCACATCAAAGAAGTGAGGCACAAAGAGCCACTGATATGTACGTGACGGTTCTGGTTCAGGGACAGGGTCTGCTACTGATGTCAGCCCGGTGCCCAGCTCATTTATCAGACGAGGTGTTTCTTCACCACTACATTCAACACGAGCGGCATTTAGAGGCTGTTGTATTTGCAAGAAAGCCGGAGCACAGATTTATTTTCAAACAGGAACAGCCTTTCTGCTTCTAAATCACTTTGATTGTTTCAAATGGTGGATAATATTGTGTGCAAGTCGTTTTGCTGAAGGACACGCGGCGTGTATCGCTTGACAAAATGGACGTGAGCATGGAACTCATTGGATGAACTTAATCTAATGTAAATGTATCATTATTCTGACCTTGCTGCTTCATTGTAGCCTTTTCCTATATCACTGAACATTTCACAAGAACTGCCTCCATGATATGATTGATGTATCAGATCTATAAGCACCATGGAAACTACTGATGAATACATTCCTCGCCAAATGCAATGCTGGAGTAATAAACATTACACAGAATTCGTCCACAACAACATTTATCTACAGTCTGTGTAAATAGATGCTCAAGGTAAGAGAGTGGGAATTTAATTTCAAGCCGTAATGAAGTAATGCCATTCTCTTTTTCAGCCTGCAATCAGACAAGAAAAATACAACTTTGTGTAGAGCAGCAGTTAGCTTTGTTGACCCAGCAGAGTCCTCGCTCTGGGTGTGGAACTGATCGAGCCCCAGTGACTGGGTGACAAGTGACTCTGTGGGAGAGAACGAGAATTAATTACCCGAAGAGGAAAAACTGAACAAGCTCATATTATTACAATTATAACAGCACTCATTTTCCAGAAATAGACGTTCTCCGACACATTTGTGTGATGCAGACTGT
Source organism: Pangasius sanitwongsei (assembly GCA_037576675.1). Lineage (NCBI taxonomy): Eukaryota > Metazoa > Chordata > Actinopteri > Siluriformes > Pangasiidae > Pangasius > Pangasius sanitwongsei. The sequence continues at coordinate 1,675,960 of CM075017.1, read as the reverse complement.
TGGAAAGCTCTGAAGAGGTTCCTTCAGAACTGTTTTCCCTTTTTTCCCCCGTTTCTCCCTATAGATGACTTTTGACATTTTCACATTTAGCAAACATCAGAACAAGGCTTCTTAGCGCAACTGGCTTTGTGCCCTGACGTGGCAAAACAAAGGATTAGGGGCATCCCTCAAAACTTCAACAACACAGGGGAGGAAATGTCACCTGCAGCCCACAGATGAAAGGACGGTGACATGAGAAAGCATACTAATAAAGATGCCAGAGATAGAGAGAGGAGAGGGATGCCAGCAGCCCTCGCTCTCACAATACATCAGCGTGTCACCGGCTGGGCCACCCGCTACTGTGACAAATCTGTCTGCCACAAGTACAGCGTCCGCCATGACAGCCTGGCATTTTACCTATAAAGATTAACTTTAAAATCTACCAGCTACCGTTCCCTGCCCACCGTGGCCATGATTAATACTGAACGAGAAAGCCTTTGACCAGATGTGAGAGATCATCTGCTATTTAATTCAGTCAGGCTGAAAGAAGTAACTGGAGGTAGAAGGAGGTCAGAGATACAGAGCGTAATGAAGAAGAGCACATTTTCGAAACTGTAGAACGTGTTATTTTTCTCACCTTGCCTCGCTTTCTCGTACTCGCTTCCTCTAATTGCATTCCTTTAAAAGTGTAATCTGTTTTTATAAGCTGACAAAACCAGTGGTGCAGCGGAAAACAATCTGCAAACTGTCCCCAGACTCCTCTCCTTTGTTTTGCGGTTGCTCGGTTAAATTGAACTGTCTAGTGCAAAACTTTCCAGTATCTTTGATCATGCTTGCTGCCGAGTGATCGCTGCTCGTGGATCACTTCTCTCGGATCTTTCTCTAAAGATAAAGAATAAATAAGAAATAACAAACGATGGGGCGGTATATGAAATTATACACAGCGTGGTTGAAAACTTGAATCTGATTGGTCAGAAGGGGTGCATTACTTTTGTATAACAGCATGACTGGGACAGTAATTCCGGCTGTAGGTTTATATCAATTAATTAATTTTTTAAAGTGTTGTTTAACAAAATAAAAGGTATATTTGTTGACGTGGTGATGTTTTTTGTTTTAACATTTGTGGAAGGAGTCTTCAGCGTCAGCACTTTGTAACACAATACCTTGCAAAGTTTCCCAGCACTGGAAAGTCTTCAGGACAGAGGAAAGAGAGAGAGAGTGAGAGAGAGAGAGAGAGAGAGAGAGAGAGAGAGAGAGAGAGAGAGCATCTGCCAAAGAACTTGACTTCTGGTTGGAGTTGCCAAAGAACTTGACCAGGCAACTGAATGCTTAGAATCAACGTTCTGCAACTCACTAGATAAGGTAGCTCCACTTAAAAGAAAAATAATTAGGGAGAAAAAGCTAGCACCCTGGTATAGCGATCACACACG